>PVLD010018216.1:0-39633 GCA_004027595.1 Dinomys branickii | reverse complement strand
CCCACAGATTCCGATAGGTTGTACTTGTATTTTCATTTATTTGTAGGTAATTTTTAATTTCTTCTTTAACTTCTTGTGTGACCCATTGGTTATTCAGTAGGTTGTTGTCTAATTTCCACGTGTTTATGTGGTTTTTGGAGCTCTCTTTGTCATTAATTTCCAATTTTATTGCATTGTGGTCCGATAATATGCATGGGATGTTTCTGAGTTTTGTGTATCTCTAGTTTGGTGGCTGACAGTTAAAAACATTAATTGATGAGAAAAATTTGCATGTGGTAAGGAAATTTTGCACATATTTATGGCATGCAAATTTTCATGTTTATGTGCATTGTGGAAGGTCAAGTTATATAATTCGTGCATACTTGTTAGTGTGCAATCACTGAAATGCCACTGTCTCAGTGACTTTCATGTATACATCGCTTGCCATAGTCAATGTGGTGTGTATTAGCTGAGTTAATTCTTTCTACCTAAAAGAAAATTTGTCTCTGTGACTCACACCCTCCAGCTCCCAAACACTGAACCTCCAATAACCACTATCCATTCTCTTCTTGTATGAGTTTGACTGTTTACATTTCACAAGACAGGGCCATCAGCTTTCGTCTTTTTGTGCTTGGCTTATTTCACTTAACACAAGTCTCCTGTTCTTTTCCATGTTGCCACAAATGACAGGTTTTGTTTTATACTGCGGCTGAGTATTGCTCCACCTGGATACATGCCCCAGATTCCTTGTCCACCTGTCCTCTGATGAATACACTGGCTGACTCGACATCCTTGTCCATTGTGACATGAATTCCACTGGCTGTGCCTCGGCAGCAGGATAGCTGGATCCTGCGGTGCTTCCATTTCCTCCGTTCTGTTTCCCTTAATGGCTAGTCTCATTTAATTTTCACCCAGTGTGTGCAAGGTTCTTTTTCCCTTTACCCAGTGCCTGTCCCTGACCTTTAGATAATGACCATTCTAACAGGTGTGAAGTGATACCTCTGTGTGGTTTTGATTTGCATTTTCTTGATCGGTGATGGTGAGCCTTTTTTCATGTGCCCCATGGCCATTTGTACATGTTCTTTTGAGAAAGACCTACTCAGGTCCTTAGCCCAGTTTTTAAGTGGGTTGCTTTCTTGCTATTGAGTTGTTTGAGTTCCATATACATTTTCTATGTTACAGTTATTACAGGTGTAACGACCTACCTGTTTGATGACTGGGCTTACGACCTGCTGGTCCCACTTACAACTCACATGTGGACTTACAGAGTAGGAACATGAGCAGCAGTGTGGCCTCATGGTGGCTTCTTCTGCTTTGATTCTGTGTCTGAAACTTCACAGATTTCTTGGTGAGTATGCCTTCTACGGTATATTGTCTACAGTGTGTTCTCAAAACAGCTCTGTTAGAACTAGAGGTGATGGGTCCAGATGCTGAGTGGTTCATGAAAGTGGAACAGCAAATGAATAAACTTTCAATGCTATCAGGACATTTATGAAGCAAAAGAGAAAATGAGAAAACAGACCACACTAACAGAATTCCTGACAATGACATTCAGGAGGCTTGTTACCGGTTCTTCCATTTCTACTTCATCATCCCCTTACTTGGACCTTCACATCTTCTGATAGTAATTCTGATGGTGATACTGACGAGGACTTTGAAAGATTCGATGACTGAAATGTTAGCCTGGTTGTCTCTTTTCTTATGCAGCTCTGTTCGTCTTGTTTATGGAACCTCATTGTCTTTTTATTGTATGGCACTCCTTGTTTTCCCAATATTGCAATTTTTGCTGATTGTACTGTACAGCCCTGTAGCTTTACAGTACTGCACCTAATGCATGTGCAAATAAAAGCAAAGCCATCAAGTTGGAGTTTCCTCTGACCATTTCTTTGTTCTGAATCTTGTACGTACTATTTATAGTTCCTTATTTAGCAACCAATTCAGGAGTGCAGGAATGAAACTTGGTTGTTAAATGAGTAATGTCTGTAATCTCTTAAATGTACAGTTAGCAAATACTTTCTCTCATTCTCTAGATTTCTCTTCACTTTGTTAATCGTTTCCTTTACCCTGCAGAAGCTTTTCAGTCTGATGCAACTGTATTTGTCTATTTTGGTTTGATTATCAAAATAAAAAACCAAGTGACATCAAGAAATCATTGGCCAAACCTTGCCATGAAGCTTTCCCCATAAATTTTTGCAAATAATTTTAATAGCTTCAGGTTTTTATGTTGAAGTTTAAAGCATTTTGAATTGTGATGAGATAAAAAGTGTAATTTCATCCTTCTGTGTGGGGACATCCAGCTTCCTCAGCAACATTGATTGAGCCAATGTTTCTTCTCCCATCGTGTGCTCTTGGCATTTTATCTAAAATCAGCGGACCATCTGTGTGGATCTATTTCTTGGCTCTTTTTCCTGTTGCAATGATATGTGTGACTCTTTTTTTTTTCCACTATCATGCTGTTTTGATTACTGTAACTTTGTGTTAGATTTGGAGATTAGTTGGTGTAATGTCTCCACTTTTGTTCATTTTACTTAAAATTGTTCTGACTTTTCAGGGTCTTTTGTATTTACTTCCAAGTTTTAGAATTGTGTTTCTCCATTTCTCTGAAAAATTTTGATTGAATTTACTCTAGATCCCTTAATAATCTAGACATTAAAAATGACTTCTATGCATATACATGAGATATCCATTTACTTATTTGTATTTTCAATTTGTTTCACCACAGTTTCATAATTTTTGGTATGCAGATCTTTTACCTCCTTGATAAAAGTTATTCCTGTTTATATTTTTGTAGCTATTATAAATGGGATTGTTTCTTGATTTTCTTCAGATAGTTTACTGTTAGTGTATACAAACACTGATGATTTTTTTTGTTGATTCGTATCCTAAAATTTGTTGAGTTATTTAATAGTTGTAATAGTCTTGGGTGGATTCTTTAGAATTTTCTATGTAAATGATCTCATTTTCCACAAACACAGACAATATTCCTTCCTAAGTTAGATGCCTTTTATTTCTTTCTCTTGCTTAATTGCTGTGCCTGGGACTTCCCGTTATATTGTAAATAGAAGTGGTGAGAATGGGTAATCTGCCTTGTTCCTGATCTCAGAGGAAAATCCTTCAATTTTTCTTTCTTGAGTGTGAAGTTATCCGTGGGGGTTTGCTGTATGTGGGCCTTATTCAGTGCCTGTCATTAATTTTGAAATTCTAAGCTCTTATTTCTTCAAATATTTCTAGTCCTGGTTCTTTCTCTTTTCTCCCAATATTCTAATTGTGTGCACTGTACTTTTTTGATGTTTTTGTGTATTTCTTGGATGTTTTGTTTCCACCTCCTCCAACTTTTCATTTTGAGCCTTTTTACTGATGTTTTCAGATCTACTTTTAGTTTTTCCTTAGCTCTGTTCAGTTGACACGTGAACCAGTCTAAGCCATTCCGCATTTTGGTTTCGCTGTGCTCTGATTTTTAACATTACCTTCTGCTTTTTGGAGTTTCCATCTCTGCATCTCTGATCTCCCCCAGTGTTTACTCCCCCGTTCTAGCTCTCAGTGGATACATCCCGGCCCAGCTCCTGCCTGGTTATCCTACCACACCTAACCCTGGTTCTTGTGCCAGCTTTGTTCCTTTTGCTGACTTTTGTGTGTCTTGCAATTTTTGTTAAGAACTTCTCAGGATGGTCTAATGGTTCCTTCCAAGGTACCATCTTCTGCACGTGGGATGAAAGGTTTTCTCAGCTTAGCTCCCTTGAGTTCTTAGGAGAGAAACTTCCAGAATGTGCTTTCTGACATGAGTAATTATGTCCTGTCAAGTCTACAGACCCAGCCTGTACACCACAGGAGACCCCAAGACATGAGGTATGTGGTTTCAGCAACCTTCAAAGGTTACAATCCAATCCTTCCTCTCACTGATCTGATTTACTTCATGGCCTTTATCCTCTAACAACCTCTCCTGTTTGTGTCTGTGCATGCCCTGTGCAGGTCAGTCTAACACAACATTCACTGGTCTCTGCATACAGGAAGTTATAAAAAATAAGATGTTTTACTGAGGCTTGGAGGTGTTAGGGATTGGTAGTACATCTCGATGCACAGAAAATTTAGAAAATACATCTTCTTCCTCCTTGTTCTCCATGGTCCTTCTTTGCCCTCTTTGTGGGAGGGAGGCTGCCCCTGGTCTGTCCTCACAGTCTCACAAATCCCTCTCATCCTCCTACCTCTGCTTTGGTCCCCTTTGTTTCCCTCCTTTGTCTTTCTTCTCAGTGACCCAACAATGCCCTCCATGCCCCACTCAGACCACACTGGTGACCTTCAGCTGGTCCTGGGATATGTGGACTTTCAGGAAGCTGGTCCAGAGGTATCTCTGCCTGGTTCCAAACTAAGCACAATCAGTAGATACTTCTGTAATTTCCTTAATTTATGTAAGGGACATTGGGATAAACATCTGGCATCTTAAAACTTTTCCTATGATTGAAAGTACTTATAAGCTCTTCCATTTCTATATTTTATAAACTGAATGATCACAATTTTCTTGATACCTGAAGAAAAAAGTAAATATTAACTCACTATTATGCTAACTGAATATAGTCAGCAGGACATTACATCTTTCTCATTCCTCCTTCGGAAAACCATAGCAAATGTATAGTGATTAATAGTGTCTAAGCATCTGTGATGGGTGTTTAGGTCATACATGGGATCACCAAACTATGATGGCAGGAGTCTTCTAAAGTGGTGGTGGAGGGGTTTGAGCTCTTCCAAAGGCATGCAGCTGGGCTGGGGATGTAGCTCAGCAGCATAAGAACTTGCCTGGCAAGCCTGAGGTCATGAGTTTGATTCTTGGCACCAAAAAACAAAAACAGAAACAAAAACAAAAACAAAAGCATGCAGCTTGTTCCATGGTGCAAGGGACACTCGTGATATGCACATACTACATAGTCACTTACTGTTTTAACTGCAAGGTGCTCTGCTAATAGCGTAGTCTTATGTATTTTCTGGCTGTAGAGAGTTTCTGTCTATAAACATGTGGTCTCCAAGTACATAATGGATTAAATGCTCCATTGAAAGAGCAGAGGTAGACTAAGTTAAAAGCAAAAAAAAAAACAAAAAAAAAAAACCCAAATTAAGCAAATCCATGTAGGCCATTATTTTAAGAAATGCATTTTCAATGTACAGACACATGACACACAAACACACATCTCAGGACAATGTGATATTGACATATGGTAAACATATGCATTAATAGAACAGAATAGAGAATCTAGATAGAGACTCATTCATATTATATTAATCAGATTTCCATCACTGGAGCAAAATACCTGACACCAGCAACTTAGAAGAGGAGAGGTTTATTATAGAGTATGGTTTCAGAGGGTTTCGTTCATGGTCAGCTGGTTCCAAGGCAGAAATATCATGGCAAAGAGGCGTGACAGGAAAGCTTTAGTTCGTGTTGGGCAAAAAGCAAAGACAGCCAAAAAGCCAGAGTAAAAGATATACCAAAGTAGCATGTGGGCTCCAGTCGAGCAAGTGAGTCACGGGGTGAGCCCGTAGAGGGCTAAGCTCTCTCTGGTGCGCCTCCCATTGTTCTGCTTCCGGCTGACAGGAAGTGTGAAGCTGTGGTCCACCACATCTTTCTGCCACGATATTCCTGCCTTGGAGTTAGTTGGCCAAGGACTGAAATCCCTGAAACTATGAGTCAAATAAGTCATTTGATTCTCTAAGTTGGGAATGTCAGGGATTTTGTCCCAGTAATGGGAAAACTGACCAACATAGTACCATAAGGTACTACTGAGCAATGAAGAGGAATTAACTACTGAATTACACAATGACATGGGCATTTTTCAAGAATATACCAAACAAAAGAAGCCAGATACTTCATGATTCTCTTTGTACGAGTACCAGGAGCAGGCAAAACAAATTTGTGGCAGAACGTTTGCTGCCTTTGGGAGGTGAAACGGTTTGGGAAAGGGCAGGAGGGAGGACTTCTGGGATGACAGATATTTTATATCTTGACGGTAACCTGAGCTATAGAGGTGTGTACATTTACCAAAACCTCTTTAATTAAATAGCCAAGATCTGTGCATTGAAATGTACATATATTTTATATCAAGATAAAATTAGAAAGATTCTTTATGTCAACCACTGAAAACCACTCTCTTAGGTCCAAGCATCCAACAGTTTTCCTATTATGAGCCTGCTGTCCACATAGGCTTTCTGTCAAGGGTGTGCATTCAGATGTCTTGGTAGCCGTGCTTCATTATTATTAAACCCCGGTACTGAAATTCAGTGCAGGACATCACGTAGCTGCAGTGATAAGCATCTTTCTCTATCCTGCTATGACGGCTGTCTGGATTTTCACAACATTCCTTGAATGCATAGTTGGTCAATCTGAGTCTGTTGTGTTCTTTTTTCCCAACGACTTCTAATACTTGTAAGAAAACCCAGCATTTCCTCTGTCTTTACATTCCACAGCTTCCATGCAATTTATGTGCCAAATGTGCTCTGGAAAGAGACGTGATTGTGAAAGAGGAGGGAGACGGGGTTGCGGAGAGATTTGTACATCGGTTCTAAATTCTTAGCAATAAATTTAACTGCACAGGGCAGTGGTTAAATCCCTGTTCCTGGAAGGATTGAAGCCAAGATAGATTATACTTGTTAGAAACGTCAGGAGCAGGAATACAATATGTGACCTGGGATTTGATAACGTGGCCTTTTCCGCCCCTTCTGGCCCTCACTCACTCGAGCATTCATTTCTTCCATTGGTCACGTCACTCCTTCCTGCGCTTGGGAGTGCGTCAGGCCTTAGGGTAGGCAAATGATTCTGCTTGGCCTTCAAAAGCATAGTCACTTAGGGCTGGTTCTGGAGACCTGTTTTTATCTTGCACATGCACATCTATTTCCAAGCACAGAGGGCATGTGTGATGGTCCCAGGCAGCTGCAACCTCCGGTGCTATCTGATGGTGACTGTCAAGTGGATTCCTCAGAGGTGATGCTGTTTTTAGCTTTGGGGTTTCTAGATAGCATCAGGGTTTGTTATTTATTTGTTCCCACGAAGAAGTATGAACTTCTTGCTCTGCTCTACTCTTGGAAACATTCCACAGTCAGGAAGAAAATGTCAGGTGCAGGATCCAGAGAAAGCCATCTGTCTCTGTGTGTGACACCAGTGAGCAGGCCCTGTGCTTTGGGATGGGAAAGAGTCCGGGTGAGTTGCTAGATGGACCTGAAGTCAATTCCTGGCTGCCTCTTGCGTCAGTGGTTGGACTTGTGGTGAGTCACTCACATACTCATGCCTCAGCCTCCTCAACTACAAAATCGACATGATCATTGTATTCCATCGTGGGTCCATGAAGTCACATGTCTGAAACCCTAAAGGCTGAGCCTGGTATTGTGCCTTTGATATGTGCTCAGTTTTTGACCATTTCCGGTATTTTTATGTCAGGTGGTGGGGTAGAGAGCACCCGGCACTGGACTGAGACTTGGGAGAGGACCAGGCTCACTGCCCCAGGGTGGAGCTTGTGGGTGTTGGGAACTCAACTGGCTCTCACTGGCCCTCACGTGAAGGGGGGGGGGGTGCTTTGGCTTTGGCTCAGTGCCAATCCTGCCCTTGTAAGTGTATTGTTTTTCCTCTTTTTAAAAATACTCAGCATCCAAATTAAGGCAGTTCTGCATTTTATCAATTGGTCTAATTTTAAGCAGATTTGTCCTTTCAAAAGCACAGAAGAAACTGGTAGTCAACAAGGCCCCTTTGGAGTTGGGTGACTGTGAGCGTATTGATTTAGCTGTACGCCCTTAGGTACCAGGTGCGCTACAGATGTCCGCCTGACTCTAGGGCTGAGCACCGCCCCAGGGATGTGCGCCCCTGGGCTTGAGGACTCAGCAGATGGAGCCAGGGAGGAGGGGCTAAGTGCCGGTGTTCCGCTCATTAGCAGCTTTGAAGGTAGAGAGGGAAACGCAGAAGCAAAATATCAAGCACAACACATGAACCCATGACAGTGGCCAGCAGAGATGTTGGGCAGAAGCATATTTCCCCAAAGGAATATTCTCTTTGTACCTCTAAAATTTGTATCATTAACTTAATAAAAGCCATTTGAGTAAAAAAGAATGTTCCCAATAGTTGATAGTATCGATATATTTCCTTTGTAATTATCTTTAATTATGTCATATTGATAAAAGACTAATTGGTGCTAAGTTTTATACCCAAGTAATCACATTGAATTAATCTTGCCCCTCCCCGTATCCTTCTCTCTTTCATTTCCTTCTCTCTTTTGTCCTGTCACTCTTTCAGCCTGCAGTAAGGGGGGCTCACAGATATCACAGTGACAGTGCTGTCTGAGGTTGGCCGAGGGAGGGTCATGTGGGCCAGCCCACAGGAGAAGGAGAGCATCCCAGGACTGATGCAAAGGTACCCAGGCCAGAGAGGATCGCGTTCTAGGCTCGACAGCCCCACAGCTGATGATGACCAGGAGGTGCAGGTCACCAGCAACCCCTGAGCCAGGCTGAGGAGCTTGGCTGTCATCCTGTCATCCTCGGCAGCCCTGATTGAATTCTTTCTGTCTTTTGTCTCATTTTCAACGAACTACACATGAAAGTATATAAAGCTTGATGGTACCAGTTAAGGAATAATAGTACAATGGACCACAATGGACCAATGTCTGGCCTCAAAGCAGAGCCTTAGCAGATCTTTCAAGACCCTCTACTCTCTTCCCCAGGTTGACCTTTCCCTGGCTGTGTGTTTTCATCTCCTGTGTCTATATCTGTAAGAGGAATTGGCCTTTGGTCTTGTTGAGTTTTCTGTGAGTGACATCACATCTCAGATGTTGCTCTGAGGCTGAGTTTCCACCCAACAATATAGGTTTGTGTTGATGCAGGAGCTCAGGTGTGTTTTATTTATGACTTTACTGAAGGAACACAAGCTGCTTGTCCACTGTGTAGAAGCAGTTGCTGGGCATCTGTGTTGTCCCTAGCTTTTATTTTAATAAACAGGGTGCTGTGAACTTCTCCATCTCGGTGGTCAGCTTGATCGGCTTTTGCATTGGTGGAGCTGACTCTTGGGTGTGTCTGGGTAGATCCTGGAAGTATGACTACAACACAGTGAAGTGGATCCTGGGTGGAAATTTTAGCAATGACACTGCATTACTGGGGGAACTTAGTGAATTACAGAAGTCATCTTGTGCACTTGTCAAGGCCTCTGTCACTCTAGGTCACCAAAAAAGCTAAATGGGAAAATGCAAATGTTTAAGTGCTTGTCATTCATTCATTCAACAAATATTTAGTGAGTGCCTATTTTGTGCTAGACACCAGGTTAAGAATCTCCATGTAACTTGTACCTTCCAAAAGGAATACCCATGTAGGAAAGTATAATTACACAAGTAAACACTTCATTTGATTTTTATAATGTGTGGTGGGTAAAACATAGCTCTGGTGAAGCCTCACTGAGTTTGAGAAGGTTAGAGAACTAAAGTCAGGAACAGATTAACCCTAAGTTTTAGTTACTTAAACGGCAGGAAACATATTTCTTTCTCCTGTGAGTGTCCAGGGCTGGTGTGTGGATGGGCTGGCTGTTTCCCTGTGGACACTCCGTAGCCCAGGGTGACCACTGCTCTGTCATCTCTGTTGTGTGGCTTCTGACCCTGTGGTGTCACCATCTTTCAGGAAGGACTAGGCTGGAGAAGCGTTGGGAATTTGGCAGGGTTGGAGAGGAGCGGCCCTATCACTACAGCTCTGGGTATCTCCCTAGGCACCCTGGGCCTGAGGAGACAGGGTTCTGAGCTCCAGCGTGCACAAAGCAGGAGGGAGACACGGTTCTATGCAGCCCCATCTATGTCCCCCCAGGGTGCTCGGGAAGAGGGAAGCTTGGTCCTGGCCTGAGCCTGACCTGAGTGAAGAATGTGGGTGGAAGTGCACAGAGCTGACCCCAAGGGGGCTTGGGTGCCCCTGGGAGGAGGTGAGAAGCCTGCATCCAGGGCCAGCGGGGTATTTGGGGGATGCTGAATCTGTCTGAAGAGCACTTTTCAATCTGGAGATGTCCTGGGCAACTTTGTGTTTTCATACCACCCCTCTGGCGGCAGCAGGAGAAACCCAAACAAAACCGGGACACTGGGCCAGGGCTTCAGGGAGGCCTGGCGGGGCCTGATTTCCAGAGACTGTGGGGCTGTGGGGCATACGGAAGAGGAAATGCAGGCCCTGCTGGGCCGAGGCTGGAGGCCCTTCTCCTGCTCTCCAGACCCTGCAGGAGACTGCAACTTCTGTGAGCCATTTATGCGATGTTTATGGTCACAGAGGTTAAACCTTGCAACTAAACTGAACTCTAAACCATTGGGAGGCCAGAGACAGCCTGTGCAGTTTGTGTGAAGGCTTCTTTCTCTGGCTACAGCAGACCCTAAAGAAAAGCAAAACCCTTCACTGCACAAAAACTGTTCTGTGACTATTTGCAAACTAATACTACCATATTCTCTGAGAGAAACTTACTTAAACAAAAAGATTTGCTAATGCAATGTTTCAATGTCCCGCGGGAAAAATGACATTAGAACACTCAGACATCGAACAGATATTTTGTAAATTGCTCCCCATGGAAAACGCTTACTTCCTGTTTTTTTTTCTCCTCAAATCCTGCAGCCTGCTGTCCCAGCTGCTGGCTTTTGACACGAGCTGCTGGAGGTTTTCTTCCTCCAGAAATGCTTCATGATTCCAGAGGGTCAAGTTGGGAAGGACCCCTCATCCTTAGCTGCAATCCCACAAGAAAGAGCAGGCTGGTTCCTCTCTGTTGGTACACCACCAAAATGTACTTTCCCATGTTGACTGGTTTTATATAGAGGATGTTACCCTGGGAGGAAAATGGTATTTCTGTTGAGGATGGTCAAAGGCTGTGGAAGCCCCTGTCAAGTGAGCATTTGAGGTTACAGCTCAACTACAGCAGCTTGAGTTTGGAATGGTACAGATTGCCACCCGGTCCTACCTTTGCACAGATTTGCAGAATTGATTGATATCTCCCACCATCCCCGCTGCAGGGACAGCACAGGAGCAATCATCCCACGACCAGGCCCCATGCAAGCAGTGGGGGTGTGTCCTGCAAAGGGATTACCAAGCTCTGGCCAGCGGAGTCCTCTCCAAGGCGCCAGGACATCTCTCCAAGGAGCTGCAGTGAGATGCAGGGGAGAGGAGCCAGAGGGCCAGTAGGTGGGGTCGGGAGACCACTGCAGTTACCAGACAGCTGCTAGGGTCCCTCTCTGGGACAGTTGTCCTTGTTTGCTGTATCTCTCTCCCTGTCCATCTACATATTTTAAATTTACCTTTAAATTTAATCTTTTGACTGCTCTGTGCTGAAACAGATGTTCCTGTGCCCCAGGACAAAGGGAAGAAGAAGCTCCCACCCCAGGACTTGCCCAGCGGGGGCAGAGACCAAAAAACCCTTTACTGTACCACTGGGGGCCAGTGGGTGCCCTGGGGTGCAGTCCATGGTGGGGAAAGTCCAGGGAGGTCCGTGCATTGCTCTCTTGTGTGTACCAACACCCTGTGCAGCCAGAATGCCCCCATCTTTGTCAGTCCCGAGTACCTGCCCTTTAGCTCCTTTAGGGAAGTTGTCACACTGGTCTGCAGAGCCTGGGAAGCCTCTGGGCTAGCGGTCCTGCTCCCTCTGCACCCGACTACAAATACAAGATGGAAGCGACAATTGGCACCCACGATGTGCCATTTGGAATCAGTGTCCAGCTTTATCAACACTGATTTCCATTTGCATGCGTCTATATCCTTCATTCTTTACTTAAAAAATGAAAACAATGACCAAAAATGACTTCACTAAGATATAATACAGATAATACATACATAGTAAAAATGTACCCATTTTAAGCATACGTTTGGATGAGTTTTAACAAATTCATACACCTGTGTAACCAAACAAAATTAAAAGGCCCTCCAAGACCTCCAAGTTCCCTGTGTCCCTCTCTCTTCTCTAGCTATAGTTTTGGAAGGTCCCGCAAATATGCGTGTGTTAAATCTGTGGTTTTCAGCTTGGTGCTATTAGGGGGTGGCAGCAATGCTTAAGAAATTGGGTCCTGTGGGAGGTGTTCGGTCACAGGAGCGCATCCTTTAAGGGGCTATAGGATGTGCATGTCTTTCTCTTCCCCTTTTATTCCTGGCCATGAGCTGGACAGGATGCTCTGCTCCGCATAGTCCACTGTGATTCGCTGCCTCGCCACCGCCCCCAGAGCAATGGCCCCAGCACCCCATGGAGCCGCAATACATGCTCTCTTCATCAGCTGATTCTCTGAGGTGTTTGTCATTGTAACTGAGAACTTATCACCCAGTCCTCTGTAGTTCCAGCACCAGGCAGCTGCTGGTTTCCTGTCTTCGCTGTAGATTCATGCCTCCTCCAGTGTCCACAGCGATAGAGCCACACAGCACGCAGACGTACATGTCTGGCTTCTCTCTCGGCGTGGTGCTGTTTGGGGTTTATCTGTGTTGTACATGTTGTTTTAGTTCATCCAGCAGCGGTAACAGAATACCTTGTAACAGAATACCTTAAAGCAACATCAGTTCCCTTCTGCACTGTTGCAGCTGGGAACACCGAGAGGCCGAGTCAGTGTCTGGCTCGTAGCTGGAAGGCATCTTTTTGCTGTGTCCTCACTTGGTGGAGGGACAGGGCGGCACTCTGGGTCCCTTCTTATAAGATGTCAGCCCCGTTCATGAGGTGCCACCCTCATGTCCTTGTCACTGTCCGGGGGCTCCATATCGTAATAATACCACCTTGGGTGTTAGGATTTCAACATACGAATTTTGGGGGCAGGAACACACAGATCCGGACAATAATAGGGTATTTTTTTGGGGGGGGGTATAGCTGAGCAATGACCTGCTCTGTGACCAGGGCGCAGTCTGTTAATTCAACCACTTGGTGTTGAAACTGCTGTGATCATTTGTGTGCAAATTTTACGAGACCGTGTGTTTTCACTTATTTAAGTAAATACCTAGGATTGGAGTTCCTGGATTTTATAGAGTGTTTTATGCATTCTGACTAAGTGTATTTACTTATAAAAGTTGTCACCAAAATCATAAACTGACTTTCTGTTTGTTGTTCATTCGATGCTATAAAAATATTTGTCTGTCATCTCCCAGCTTGCCTAGTATCTGACTGAAGTCTGTGCAAACTCTTATCTTTCTTGCGCGTGTGTGTGTGTGTGTGTGTGTGTGTGTGTGTGTGTTAGTGCCTCTAGGGATTCACCCAGAGCCTTTGCCTGAGCTATGTTCCCAGCCCCTTAATTATTTTTTGAGACCGGGTCTCGCTAAACTGCTAAATTTCCCAGGCTAGGCTCAAACTTTCCATCCTGCCCCAGTCTCCTAGAGGGTGGGGATTACAGGCACCAGGCACCAGACCCAGCTATGCTGTAGTTGACCCAGACCTCAACTCTGGCTGGGTTGAGGACTATATCTGAACTAGAGGTCAGCAAACATTTTTGCAAAGGGTGAAATAATAAATATTTTAGGTTTTGTGTGCCAGGGTCTATGTGGTAATTACTACGTTCTGCCGTTGCTCAGGAGCTGTGGTATGTATGTAAATGATCACTGTGGCTGTGAGCAGCTAGTGACTCAGTTTACAAGAGCAGTGAGCATGAGATGGGGGATTGAGGGTATGGGTCCATCTGTTCTTGCTCCCCTCCACTAAACACAAATGTAAATAGCGAGGAGATTGTCCGTGAAACCCTACCACACAAATCTAGTATTTGCATCATCAGAGACCTAGAAATAGGGAGGGTGGTGATTCTAAAAGAACCTAGGAAACATAGCAGACAAAAACCGTAAACCTACAGGCTCAAGACTCTGACTAGATCCTATGCAGAATAAACTCAAAGAAACACAAACCAAGGCACATCATAATCGAACTTCTGAAAACGAAACAGAGGAAAAGATTTCAAAAGTTGCCAAAAGGAACCATACATCAATCAAATGAAGAAGAGGCGCTGTGTTTTCAGCTGTGGAAAGAGTCAAAACCATGAGTTCTGTACTTGACAAAAATACCCCTGAAGGGTTCAAGATGAAATAAGACTATTCTGGTGAGGAAGAATAAGAGAAGCTGCTTGCTAACAGACTCGTGCCATCGAGCTATATCCCCAGCCCTGTCCTAGCTGATTTTGCAACACGCCACAGAAATAATCAGCGAAAAAGATATGGAGTGGTGAGCATGCGGGGTTGACAATAGCACAAAATCACACCTCTAACTCCACTGGGAGGACGGGCAGAATAAGGTCATATGGTTATTTCTGCTGGGCATGGGACAGGGGCAGTTCATAAGAAATATGTTTTTGTCTGCTTATAGGTGTGTATTTCCTAACAGTAAAATCCACACCTGCATGAGTGTTTGGACCTTTTGACAAATGAGTACTATGGTGTGGCCAAGATAGAGAAAACTTTCATCATCCACTTTAGTTCTTTCAGCATAAGAGAAAAGTTAAATGCTTACAGATTACATTGGATACTGGGATACCGGGAGTTTTAAATAGAGTTTCATTCCTTGGTAATGTTTTTACAATAAATAAAACCCAGGAAAAGAAAAAAGGAAAACAAGCTCATGACCCACAACTATTGTAGAAGATTCCAGACTATGTAGATAACCCTGACTCCCACATCTTGGGGGAACCTAATAGATTCTATTTGTTTGTTTGCCTTGTAACTTAAATGTTAATATGCACAACTCTACTCTGGACATTGGCTATTAAAAAGGACAAGGAATAACAAGCTATTCTTTTTAATGCTGGGGCTGGCACTCTTTTCTCAGTGAGTGTGACACTAAATAGACACTCAGGTGTGACGTGGAATGTGAATCTGCTCTGAGGATGGGCAGAGGCACTGCACAGAGTGCCTAAGACTATAGCGCTAGGGCTTTGTGAGCTGCACAGACCACATAGGTGGCGGGATCTGTGACTAAAGCTGACCTGAGATCATTTATTCTAATTTACCTGGTGCCATATATTTAAGGCTGGCAGTGATTGTTTATTGGTAAGAATAGCCAAACATAGGAAAGTATAGCAAAAAATAGAACAAATACCCAAATATATACACCAGCCAGAAATTGCTCTGTGGCATTGGATAAGCAGCTGACTGCTTTTTTTTTTTTTTTTGGTACCAGGAATCGAGCTGAGGACCTTGCACTTGCCAGGCAGGTGCTTGTGCCACTGAGCTGTATCCTCAGCCCAAGTACCTGACTTTTAACTCAGATTCTTTAATGGGAACAACGCTTTTGTCCTGAAGATAAATGAAAAAAAGATTGATTGAGTTGTACTTGGTTTTTCAAGCAACTTTTAAAATTATGGAACAGTTTTAGATTTACAGAAAAGTTGGGGTAGTTTAGAGACTTCCTATATACCTATTTACAGTGTTGACAACTTAAATTAGTATAGTATATTTATCACAATTGATAAACCAATACTGAAAGGCTACTATTAGTTGAAGTCATATTTTATCCAGGTTTCCCGAATTTTTAGCTAGTGTTATTTTTCTGAGCCAGGTGACCACAGGACATTTCGTTATTATGTCTCCCTAGGCTCCTTTGGGCCCTGGGTCTCTCTGAATCCTGCAGTTTGGATGGTCTTGCCAGTGTGAGGGAGACCGGTCAGATGCTGCGTGAATGCCTCTTAGTTCATGTCTGTCTGATGTCTCAAGAGCAGACTGCAGTTATGGGCTTTGGAGAGGAAGCTGTCTTGGGGAACAGCCCTGTTCTCAGTGTGTCACATTACGTGTTGCACTGTCACTTGCTGGCGCTGACCACGGCCACAGTAAGGCTCCCCCAACTTTCCACTGGGTTCTCCCTGGGTGGAAGGCTCCGTGAGTAATCAGAACACAAGGACAGCAGAGTTTGCCTCATCGTTGAGGCCAGAGATCAGCGCAGACTGCTTGGAATTCTTCTACCCAGCACATTTACCTTTTCTTTTCCATTCATTTATTCAATCCTTTATTTTTACCCATATGGATTCATGGTTACTTATTTCACATTATCATCCAGTGTTGCTTTACTTTGCTTCTCCAGTCATCTCAGGTTTGTTCACAGGGAGCTGCTTCAGCAGATTTCTGTCCCCGTGTCACGCCCCGTCAGTTTTCTCTGCTTGTTTCTGTTTTTGTTGGAGCACTCCCTTGCTTTCTGGCACCATAATATGCTTCAGAATCACGTGTGTTCCGTGCGTCAGCTCCTGGAAGCAGCCCTTTCGTTAGAGAGTTACTGGAGACCAGCCTCCGGGTGCTGAGAGGGCTTGCTGGTGCAGGGCCCTTGCTTCCAGGCCCTCTCACCTGACGGAGCAGGCACCGGGCTCGCACGCTGTTCCTGTTTCTATACGGGCCCGTCTGGCCTGCATCAAGTTGAACACAAGTTCACGTCATTGTCTCCAGTTGTGCCCCTTTACCATATCAGCTGCTCCAGGCCCTCCCACTTGCTTGTCCAGAAACATCTTCCCCACCGGTGCGAGGCCCCCTCCACCACTGGCCATGCGTGTAATTAATTGGTCAGTTCCCATACACAGGTACATGGCTTCAGATTTGTTCTTGCCATTGACTTCTGAGTCTATGAATCAGTTTCTGCCTCGTATAAGGGTTTCCGTGCCTGTCTTACATTCCTTGCTGGGAGCCCATGTGGATATGACTTCTGCCTGACTGCTCCCTATTTCTGTAGGGATATCCTCAAAGAAGGCATTGTGTGAACACGTGGGTATCAAATGGGTGAGAACTGGAGGGTTCTGTTAACAAGGAAGACTGTGGCTATGGGTACAAACATGACTAGATGGGAGTGGTGTGAAAATGGTGTTCCCAGACTAATGAATTAAAGGTGATTATGCAGGTGGATCATGTCGTGAACTTGCGTCATTTCCATATGGGATATGAGAAGACAAAGTTCTCACTCAGCAGTCCTGATTAATAGTGATGGCTCACATGAAGAATGACCGCTTTTCTTGAGCTCGGGAGGGAAAGTCATTTAAAAAAATATCACAGAGAAACCAATGTTTAAGTGTTTCTGTGTACGCTATATGTGGAGGGGTGCTCTCCTTCTTTTTCTGTCTTCTAAGTATTCCCAAGCAATAACATACTACCTTTATAATGTAAAGAAAATATTTATTTAAAAGGTATTTTACTCTGTCATTTCACTCTGATACTAGGGGATATAATTTAATTTCTAAGTTTTATCAACAGTAGCCAATGGAAACAAAACAGAGAAACAAAAAAGGGCTTACATGTTGCAAATTTAGAGAAGTTATAGTTTTCTTATTGATTGTAGAAAAAGCTAAATCTTAAGTAAGGAAACAGGATAAGTTGTATTATACTTGAGTTACTGACACACAAATAAAAAGAAGGAGCTGATGAGCCCTGGAATGTGGTATCTCCACAATGCAGGCTGATATCTTCCTGTGCTGCTGACACTGATTGAGATTATGGAACCATTTGTACAGTGGAATGTGCTCAAATCCCAAAACACTGGTATAGCTACTACAGGTAGCAGTAGGCATGAGGCTGGATAGTTTAAGGAGTGGTAAACAGGGTTTTGGTGTGTACTCAGTACAAAAGTGTTTGTCTAACATGCGTGAAAATATGGGCTCAATCCTCAAGACCACAAAAAATGAGCCTCTAGTTGTTTGTATCTATTCATTAACACATTAATTAGCAACATCTAAGTTCTATGTCACAAAGCTGAGCACTCATGTCATAGATGAAAAATGCAGAGGAAAGGTGGTATTTAAATAGTGGCATTGGGCAATGATTCTGGAAGCAACCTAGTAGTCCTAGCACCTAAGTATTCTGCTCCGAAGTGCTGTGTTTGATAAGTTTGGACAAACATAGCAGTGGAGAAGCCACTACCAAATTAAGATGCAGAATATTTCCATCAACTTAAAAATTTGTGCCTTTAGTAACCTATTATGAAACTTGTCCTAGCTTAGAAAACCAAAGTGTATTCTGTCACTGCACATTAGGTCTGATGTTTCAAATTTCTATTCCTTATGAAGTGTTATGTTTGGCTTCCATCAGGAAACCTGGCTCCATGAAGACTTTCCAGGTGTTTGCATGGCCCTGGCTTTTAAGCACAAAGTCTTGGAATCCAGATTGAAGGATGCTTGATGAGAATCATGCTTGGGAGGTGAGAGAGTGTGAATGATTCCAGAGATATGTGCAGTTCTGCTCCCTGCTACTCTCAGCTTACTTTCAATAGGCATGATGCTCTCCTTTGCACACACCTCAGGGTCTGTTAGTGCTAGAAAGACAAGATTTTTCTCTGTTCTCCAGAGGGGAGGATGGGAAGCTATCCCCAGAGAATTTGTAATCTGGGACTCCTCTGCTGTGGTATGAACCATAACATGTGCAGAAATCCTCCTCCATCTCTGTGTCACTGCACAGGGAAGCGGAACCTGGGGGAGTGACAGAAGATGTGCTGGGTGGATCAGCAGCCAGTAAGTAAACATGAAAACAACTTAGCATTCTTCACTCAGCCAAATGTCTCAGAGACTCGGCTGCTCATGTGTATCTGCAGTTTCTTATTACTGAACATGGCAACAACTTGCTTGTTTATATTTGGGGCTGTTTGTAGTTTTCTCACCAAAAGGTTATGATCTGAGTAATAAAGCCTCAATATATGTAAGTATTTGTGTGTGCGCATGTGTGTGTTTGTGTGTGAGCATGAATGTGTGTGTGTGTGTGTGTGTGTACATTTATTATTTGTTTTGAAGATTTGTGTGCAAGACTTTCTGAGGGTATCTTTTTCGCTTTTGCTTGGGTAAATAGCCAAGAATAGAATTGCTAAGTGATATGGTGATTAAATATTTGACTTTGTTAATGTAAAGGTGTCATTCTATGTTATTTTCCTGCCAGATCTTCACCAAGACTTAGTGTGGTAAACACTTTGAATTTTAGCCACCATAGAAGGTACATGATGGCATTTATGTTGTCCTGATTTATACATCACAACCCTTGTCACTCCTCACCATCTCGGATCAGATACCTTGTATTGCCACCTGCCTAGTACTGATCTGTTGATTGTTAATTCTGCCTGGTCCAGTATACCTTGCTCAAGGGGAGGTTAGACACAACAGCAGCTAACAGGTAGGTGTCACACTCTAGAATTTGTTACTAGTATCTTTTGCTTCTTCAAGTCACATTCCTCTCAATCACTTAATCAGAAACAAGAGTTATTTATTTTCAGTGCATTTCACAAGGCTCTGTCTTGTGGTGTTGACATTTGCCCTAAACACTAGGCTGCCATCAACTAGCCCTGCTATTAGGTCTTGTTCTGTCCTTTCTCATCTCCATTTCTAGTGCATGGGATTAAAGTTAATGCACGGCAAGCACCTGACTCTGGGGTCCACACTATGAACTGACGTCATGCTCCCTGGTATCTGCTGACCACTCAAGGGCCCACATCCAGAGGCTCCATTCACAGTGAGATCTTGTAGGCTTGTGTGTTCCCAACAGTCATGTTTTGGAAACAATAGGAAGGGCCGAGGTCTTGATGTGGTTCCAAGGCAGGTTTGGCTGGTTGTCGGGGCAGAAAGTCCTCTGAGGGGCTAGTGATGGTCCCCACCATGCCCTGAGGTTGACAGTGCCCAGTCCTCTCCAGCAGTGCCTCAAGCTGGTGTTCCATGCAGGGGAGGGAAACTGGAGAACTTTGACATTCGGGAACTGACACCTGGCCATGTCATCTAAGATCTGTGACTACCAAGGTGACAGAAACATACAAAGAATCCTCCTTTGGTAGCTCTCTGCAACAACCAGTCGTTGGAGTGAGTGCAGGAGATTAATGAGTGCCAGGGGGAAGAGATTAATGCGGTTTCACTAGGTAACAGGGCTGGGCTTTTGTAATGCTTGCTGGGGCTTTTCCAAATGGAGGGGAAAGAAAATGTCTAATGTCTCCTCCACCTTTCAGGGCGATATCACCTGTGAGTAAGAGAAAGTAAGTCCCGGGGCAAGTCAATGAGGACTCTGTGGAAAGGACAGAAGCCAAGAGGTGCTTCACCCAGGGCGTGGGATCCTTCCACAGGGCCTCTTACCTGCAGTTTCTCACCCGACAAGACTGTGTCCTGAATTTGGCCAGGGGGCACGGAGGCCCAGGCTGGTGTCAGATTTGCAGTCCAGGTGTCTGAGCTGTGATTCTTCGTGGCTACATGACCATTGCTTTGCTCTTCCTTGGAGCATTCTACTTAGATTTAATTAATTCCTCCAAACCAGGGATAATTTATTCTGTTCACACCCATTGGATCACTGTCTGCCACACATGTTCTTGGTGCTGAATTCAAAAGACAGAGCTTTTATCTGCCTCTCAGCGCTCTTCTGGCCACTCGGCCCCCCTTTAGGAGGTACAGTCACAGTTTTTGGCTTCCTGTGTAACATCTCATAATCATTCTGTGGTTTTTCACTTATATATACCTCCAGGGCCAAGGATCTGGATGGCATAAAATACAAATTATAAAATGATGGCATCTGTCTTACTTTTTCTGCTTACATTACCGTGCAGATGAGCAAGTGCCCACAAGACAAGCAAGGGGAACATTTTGTGTAGTGGTTTTAGGGAATTCCTTCCTATGAACTAATTACAGCTGACTTAATTATTTTTCTCTGATGAGTGTTATTATCATTGTCCTGAAATATTCAAATTAGGAGACTATTCTAAACTTTTCTCCCAATAATGACACAGAAGAGGGAAACATTCCCATAATTTAGATATGTCATTTGAAAATACAACTTGTTTGTATTTTCTAGGTATTCCTTTACAACAAGTAAGTTGATCTTAAGAGTATTTCTCTGATTAGTTTAAAAGTTTGCTTACTTTTTCCCCACTTGGTTCAGAGTACAGAAACGTATGTATCGGTTAGTGTGGTACGCCCTCCATGTTACATTCAAGGTATAAAAAACTGCTCTTCTAAACATGTAACCAGATCGGAGTTCTGGGAGTTTTATGGCCATAGAAATTGCACTCCTGTGGCCCAGAAGGGCAGCTTTACATTGCTGCAGATAATTGCCTAAGATTTGCAGCTGCGGGGACAAAGCTTTTGTCAGACCACTAAGTCATATAACTTCATTAACCAAGCCCTGCAGGAAGTCTGGACGCCAAAGTGGGATTCCTGAAATTTATGAGCAGATGCCTGCACACTTTACAAGAGAACTTAAAACAGGTGGAGCAAAATGGGAACCTCACAGCTCACCGACCCTGGTCACCCTGTGCAGCTGTCCCAGATGGTCACGCTCGGATGGACAGCAGGCAGGTGGCTTGTTTCCACTGCTTCCTCAGAAAGATGAATTCCGTTGGGATCCTGACAGCACTTCTGCTATAGCCATTGATTTTAAACTACGGTGATGGATGAGATGCTGCAACTTGTGTGCCAAAATGAATTGTTGGAAGCAAATTGTGAGATTTTTCCGGAATGATCTGAAAGAATGTACTCATTAAAATATAACGTTGCCATCTTATTTTAAGATGGAGCAGGGTCAACATGTGAAAGCCTCTTCTGAAATATCGCTCATAAATCAGGCAAGGACAATTCATACTACCGCATCACTCCTCACCGGCTGTGAGTTGGAAGCTGTGCATAACAGTGCTTTTGTCTTATGTCTATATTTCTCCCTCGTTTTAAGAATAAAACGTACACAAATACAGTTTAAAAATATTGTTCAAGGATCCTGGTAGTAGAGACTTGTTCCAGCACATGTGAAGCCCTGAGTTCCAAACCCCAACTCCATCAAAATAAAATAAAAACAATAAAATACTGTTCAAAATGTATTAGCTTTATTTTCTAGAGACAGACCCAGAGGCACATTAGTTTCTTGATTTATCAGTTTGGTAATTGTTTGCTGAGTTGCCACCAGAGGACATAGATAGAATGTTCTGCAGTTTACAGATCTCTCGAGCTAGCAAATCCCATTTGTCTGTAAGAGGCGGACAGGCAGGTGTTACAGTCATGTCGCTATTAGGGAACACAGTGGGGAGGTGGGCTTGTTCCGTGTCATGTCCAGGGTGTGGAGAAGGGTTGGGATGCAGGCTGAGATCTCTTGGGTGTAGAACAGCTATTTTCTCTGGTACCCTGTGACTTCCTTCCAGGACTGCCTCGAATACTTTTAGTTTGTTTTTATAAGAGAATACGTATCCCCAGTGGGCCACGGCCTCAGGCTGGCCTGACCTTGTGCCAGTGCCTTGCCCAGGGCCTTGGTATCTCCGTCCTTCTACTTGCATAGTACTTCACAGGTTCCTTGAATCTCAGTCTCAGCTCAGATTGCTACCTCCTTAAGGGACCCGTTCTCCCCAGACCGAGGAATTGCAGCAACTAAGATGGCTCTTGTATTCATTTTCTTCGTGATTGCCTGATAATTTCTTGTTTGCTTTTATTTATCTCACCCCAACAAAAAGGAAGCACACAGTGAACAGGGCCCGGTCTGTCCCCACCAGGGCCTTCTAGGAATGCTTTTGTCGATAGGGGCTACCCTGGCGGTATATTTTGAAGGAATTACTTAGATGGGTGTAAGTATTTTAACATGTAAAACTCCCATACTTACCCTTGCAGAACCGTCAACTGTTAGCTCAGTTAGAAAACAAACAAAAACTTTCCTCACAGTCAGTTCAATGGTCGAAAGTGCAGTTCCTGTGGCAAATGTCTCGCAGATTACAAATGCTGTGACACAGGTGAATAAGGCTCCTAATTTTAGCTGGCTTGCTAAACCAATAATGGATCATCTTTGCTTCTTTTTTCTCTTTCTCCTGACTGCTGTTGCTTATGGAGATGATAAGGAGACGGAAACATTTTTTTTCTTTTTGTAGCAACTATGTCCCTTGCAGAATTTTTCCCCAAATGGGAAATATAAAAACAACCCTTAACGGGCAAGTCAGTAAGGAGGCTGGAGGTATTTAGGGACCCAGCAGTGGTCCTCGGCGTTCGTGAATACACACAGGAAGTCTGCAAATCTTCCTCGAAGACAGATTCCTGATAGTTCTCAAGGTGCAGACTGACTGAACACCTGGGTGTAAGCTCCAGTTTTCTCACAGTGCGCCACTCCGCTGAAACCCTCCAAAGATCAGTTAGATTAGCTAAAACATGACTGTCTCCTTTTCTGCTCACAAGACTGCTGTTCATATCAGATAGTGCAGTGCGTGGGTGAGGATGACTGCATTGCTCCCCCAGGTCATCCCACAGTGCAGTGAGCATGCAGATGCTTAATAAGCAGTAGTCTGGTATTTCTTTCATCTCTTCCAGTGGGTACAGTAGGCATTTCTGGCATTCGAATTGGCACTGGAGGGATTTCTTGGCTGAGCCACGGGTCTGCGTGCCTCAGGCATAAGCATCGGTTCCAAACTGTACTGTGCGCTGCCCCTCCCTTCTTAGAATTGGAACTGCATGGGGAACAGAGTGGGATGGCTTTCTGGGTCCTCCCCTTTGGCCCTTGGCTCTGATTGGTACGGGTTTGGGTCATAGCTCCACCAGCTGGGTCTCTATAGGGCTCTCTGCCTCACCTGATGGTGGTGGGAGGGGCTTGGGCTCCAGATGCTTAGTTAGTACTGAATATAAAAGTCTTTAACCCAGTGCTTGCCTTAGGAGAGGACTGGGAGCCATTTGTACCCCCAGGAAATAACTTCAATCTTGACATATTATTGCTGTTTTTGTCATATTTGATGGTCGATTTATTTTTAGATAAAACAGCTCATGGAGTCTCTGTGCTTGGGGCTCTCTAGGGCAATAAAATCACCAGTAAGATGTGGCATGTGTGTGTGTGTGTGTGTGTGTGTGTGTGTACACAGGAGATTTATTTTAAGGAATAAGCACCTGTGAGTATGGAGGCTGGCAGTTCCCAAACCTAAAAGGTGAGCTGGCGGCTGAAGCCCCAAGGGGTGGGCCATATGGTGGCCCATATCCGAGGGCGGAGGGCCGGCTGCTGGGGAATTTGCTCTTCTTTGCGAGACCGTGTTCCTTTTTCCTACTGAGATCTTCAACTGACTGATGAAGTCCCCTCCCACTAGGCAGAGACCTGTACTTGTTCAGTCCACTGATTGAAATGTTAATGTCATCCAAAGCACCTGCAGTAAACACCCAGAGTAAGGTGGGCCCACACAGCGGGGTACAGGGGACCAGCCGAGTTAACATATGAAAGTCACTATCACTAGAGTTGTTGGGGAGCTCTTCCAGTCTGTTGACAGTTTTCCGAGGCCCTTGGAGCTCCTCAGAGTCCTCCCTGGAACTGTCCCCAGTTGTCCTGGTGAGCAGTGAACTAGAGAGAGGGACAGCAGCCACTCTACCTCTGCCTCCCTCGCTTTTCTCATCTAGAAGTGGAGACACACTGTCATTGTCTTCTGTGCCTTTGGACACAGGCTGAGCCTTTGTCAGAGCGGGCCATGCTCCGTGAGGCCAGCAGCAGTGCGAGCTGCAGTCTGGGAGCCCAGAGTCCTCTGTTTGCAGACAGGAAGTCACAGGAAGCCGGACAGCACAGGTGTAGCCATCAGGTCTCTGCCTCCTGGGTCACAGATTCTTTCCTGTGTTGGCCTTGACCCAGTGGTGGGTCACAAACGAGAGTGCTCAATGACATAGGCAAGGACATCACTACTTCTTCATAGACTGATCTGATGCACCCAACCCAGCTCCACCCACCATGCACAGCACAGGTGCTCCTTTGCGGGCCCAGCTCACCGTGAGCTTGAGCCCATCCCTTTGCATTTACTTCTGGGCTTCCTATCTGAGGGTATAAGCAGGCTGCGACCACCTTTATCCTTTCATCAAGAAGAGAGAGACTGGCTGTCAAGAAAGGAGAAGGAATAGACCCAAGATACCACACAGAACTAAATTTAGCTCCGGTTTACCTAACTGAAAGAATGGTCTGCTGGGACCGAGGGAGGGCGTGTTTGGGGTGGTGGTCGGAATCAGTGTGGTGACCAGAGGTATTTGGTAGTGAATCCGCAAATTAGAGTGTAGGGAAAAGGCCAGTTCTGGTGTTTTCTCCCTTTCATACCTGTTTTCTTCGGGGAAAAGTCCACACCGTGCGGGCAGTTTTTCTGCCTCTTCAAAGTTGACTCTGCCCTTGTCTGACAGAAGGCTGATGGGATGCGCTCTGGGGATCCCCACGGTGGACTGAAATACACATCTGAAGCTTTTCCTTTAAGTCTGTAATTAATGGGACAAGTCAGGGCAGGTGAGCCCTGGCCTGCCCCTTGGCAGCAGGGCCCTGAGCAGGGCCCTGAGCAGGGCCCTTCGCTGAGGTGAGTCATGTCTCAGGCACCTGGAGCATCCAGCTAACTGGGAATCCAAGGCCCTGGGTCGAGTCGGCCATTCAGCCAGAAGCCTACAAGACTGTGGTGTTAAAGGAGCTATCGGGGAGAGACAGGCAGGGCATGAAGGTCCCAGGCATCCAGGGAAGTGGCTTAAGTCCAGAGGAAGAAGGTTATGTTAGTAAAGGTGGCTGTCACTGTGTCAGGGTGTCGGGAATGCCTTGATTTTATTTTACCACAGTAAATCCCAAATACTTTTTTCCTCCTCCTTATTATTTATTGTTTAATCGCACCCATAAAAGTGGTATGTATTTATGATGTATAGCAAAAGGTTTTGAAATATGGGTATACTGTGGAAAGGTCAGATCCAGCTAATCAACGTACAGATTTCCTGATACGTTTAGGTTTTGTTTGTGGCAAGAACATTTTTTTTCAAGTGCTCAGTCCATTTTTAGTAACTAGAGTTACTACATGGATCTCTTGCTGAGTGCTTCTGGCTCTTTATTTATTTATTGGAACTGGAGGTTGAACCCAGCATCTTCCTACCGTGTTACCTCCTCAGCCCCTTTTATTTTACATTTTGAGACAACTGTCCCATCAAGTTGTCTAGGTAGGACGAGAACTTGCAATCCTCCTGCCTTATCTTCCAAATCCTCCAAAAAGTATTATAGATGTTTCCTACTGTGCTGGGATATTGATGGCTATTTTTGCACCTACGCTTGCAGGCAATGCCTGGCATGTCGCAGGCACTGGACTTCTGAGTCATTGGGGCAGGACGTGGCGAGGCAGAGCCTTAGCAGGGGCCACTGCCTAAATCCTCAGAGCCTTCCTTCCTCTTCCTCACTACAGGGACATTAAACCAACCCCAGGGGTGCTGGGAGGAGGAAGCCTGGTAACCACTGGGTCCTGGTACAGCATGTGTGTGAGTTCTGCACAGTGACACATCCTAGCCAATCTGTGGGCAGTTTCCCATAAAGAAGCCCAGAAAAATGCTGAACATTTACAACTTCAACTCAGATTTTATGTGAGACTGGAGACAGTGTGTGTATCACAGATCCAAACTTGGTGTGAAATGCTTAAATTCTTCCAATGTCCCTTACCAAGTTTTTCTCTTGACTTAATCTGAATGCTAGTGAGCTGGTCCTCCCTCCCTCTTTCCCTTCTTCTCTCTTTCCTTTTTTCTCTCCTTCTCTCCTTTGTTTTACTTTCCCTTTCTTAAATATTTATTGAACACTTACTGCACCAGGAGGGTTAGGTAGAGGAGATATAACGGCAAGAGAGACAGAAGTGTGCAAATCCATGAATACACTGAAAAAGAAGAGGAAAAGTTATATATTCTACTCTAGTCTCATCCACCTTATTCACAGGATCTAGCACTGTGTGGTCTCTGGCTCTTCCCCCAAATCAAAATGACCAAGAAAGGGAAACATTTTGAATGGATTCTGGGCATCTGTGCAGCCAGGACAGCATAACTAAAGACACTCATGAAAGAACACATCCAGAACTGCTTCAGAAAGTGGGAAGAATGGTGGGATAAACGCGTTCAAAGTAATGGAGAGAGTATTTTGAGGGTAATTGATGGTAATGTGTAATAATAATTATTTGCTGTAATGATTTTTTAAACATTCAGTATGAATTTCAATCACATCTTGTATGTATTGGGTAAATGAAGAACTCTCATTTATCACTGCCATCCTGAGACTTGGGGCCACCTCATGCCTACCAAGCTGGCCACGGCACCACCTTTGTCTTCTCTGAGGAAGGTTAAATGGAACATGAAAAAGTGCCCTTTCTTACACTCTCAAAGTTCATGTAAAAGAGTGGCATGAGCAGACCTTGAAGAGGGACCAGGACAGATATCTGGTGACCAGGAGGGGCCAGAGATGAGGAAACACAAAGGCATTCCTTGCTCTTGAGTCCCTGTCTCTCCAGCCAAAGGAGAAATCCAATGAGCAACCATGTTTCCTCATACCCTATTCCTCTCATAAACATCCTTGCCCATCTCCTTCAGTGGGTGGGTCCTTCAGGGTGGGCCCAGGCTCAGAGCATCCTTGGTTGTAGGAGAAGCCTGTAGGTGTGCACATCCTGCAGGCCTTGCATGATTGGACCTGGACTCCACTGATCCTTTGGCCTCTTAGCTTTTTGCCATTGACCTTAAAAATATAGTCTCCATTCCAGCAGGATCAGCTCACCTGGGAACCCTTTGGAAATGCAAGTTCTTGGTCTTCTTACCAGAAGAGTAAATCTAGAATGCAGCAGGGGCTGCAGGGAACCTGGTGCCAGCCAGCCCTACAGTGACCCCAACAAGGGTAGACCTGAGCACCTCTGTCCTCACAGCTGGTGCTGATGAGGTGGATAAAGGGGAGGGCAGGGAGGGGGCTCTGAGGTCAGGGCCACATCAGAGCTTCTCAGGGTTTGGACCAGAGGATGTGAGCACCCAGCCAAGGTAGGGAGGATGTGGGTGGTTCACCAACTATGCACAAGGTGACTAGTCATCCTTGGGCAGTGGAAGAGCTGCTTGCTAATCAGCCACAGCTGTGAGAGATTCTGCCCTGTTGGGAGTGGCAGTCCCCAGCTGCTCTGGTTGTCCACACCTTTGTCCCTGTGCCTCTTCGGCCTTCTCCTCTGGGACCTGCTACCTCCTTCCAGCATTACTAGAAATCTGACTCTTGCCTGTTTGTCCCTCTGTCTTGGGGTCTCCTCGCCTCTATGGAGAGACTCATTTTCTCTGCCAAACTCAGGACCCATTCTCCCAGATTGCTGGATCCCATCCTGGTGCTGGGTATCTCTGGGTGGTCTTCCTTCTTCTTTCATGCTTGGATTAGGTCCTGAGTTATTAACAGAGAGTCTGGAGTTGGTAAGTCTTCCATGGCCCTTTGATACCTACTCTTCCCCGAATCTCCTTTGTTATCTGCAAGAAAAGAGAGAGCAGCCCAGGATGCGGCACATGATGCTGGAGCTTGGACTGCAGTTACCCACACTCAGATCCATCATCTCGTTCTTTAGGTCCTCACCAGGCCGGGAGAAGAGGGCAGCGCAGCCTCTCCCTCATTCCTGGAGCAGCCAGAGCATGTACAGCCAGACATGCTTTTTTGTTGGAGGATGTTTGCCATTTCCTTTTCCTCTCCTTGCCAGGACTTTAAATATTTTAAAGAAATTTAAAACTTTCTAACGTTTTGAGGAATTAAAAATTTAATTCTATTTAAAAATTACAAAAAAATTCCAAACCATGTATCAGTCAGCTTTGTTTCATAGCATGGTCAGATACTGGAAGGTTCTTTGTGTTTTAATCCATTCATTTTCTCATCCCTAATAAAAGAAAGGGAAAAGAGTGCTGATACTATGAAGATGCACTTTCCCCTTGCCCCAGGAAGTAGATTTCTCAGCAATCACAGAAAAGAAATTTCCCCTCTGCATCTGTTAGATCCTTCAATTGTTAGTGCCAGTGGGGAAAAATAGGAGAGAGGCCACCTTGCTGGAGAGGAGACCCAGAGGCCAACCTCCTGCATGTTTAGCAGGGGTCAGGTCTTCTTCGAGTGGCAGAAGTGCCACGCTCCAGCAGTGTGGCTGTCACTGTGTCCCAGGTGACTGTATCGGGGTTTAGCTACCACAGTGTCTCTTTGCTTTTTGGTCTGTTCTGATTGACCCACTAAACTGGAAAGGGGTTACACCCTACTGCAGTGTTCCTGGACCACTGTTTCATGGAGGCCTTTGTTAGAAGCACTCGGGATACATTACTGGGGAAGAGACAATGACTTCTACAGAGGTTAGATTCTAACAGGGAATGAACATCCCCAAGCCATCAGTATAACACACGGGTGAATTACATGCTATTTGGATGTTGATAGGTAAAAAGGTAAAAAAGTGTTACACTTTTACTCTAAAATGTTCTCAAAGGGTCATCTGTTTAGGACCTGACCCCAGTGGAGCAGTGTCCAGAGGTGGGGGCTTCAGAGATGACTGGGTCACGGGGACTTGAACGTCGTCTATGGAACAGCACGTTAATGAGTTCACTGCTGATTGGGCTGTTGGGAAGTGTCACCCGACTGGGGAGGTGGATTACTGGGGCTGTGCCTTTGAAGGGTATGCTTTGTTCCCAGCCTTGCCAGCCCTCTCTGCTCTTTGGTCACCGTAAGGCGAGCAGCTTTCCTCTGCCGCCTGCTCCCACCACCATAATGTTCCACCCTGACACCCTGGCGACAGCTGACCATTGACTCAATCCTCTGAACCTGTGAGCCAAAATAAGTCTTTTCTCCTTTAAACTGATTTTCTCTGGTATTTTGTCACAGTGAAAGAAAAGCTCCTTAAAAAGAAGGGCGAAGAGAGAACAAGGCATCAGAAAGGTCAGGAGGATGCAGGAGGCTGGATGTGGGAAGAGGGCTTGTTGTCTGCTTAGTTCCTGGAGGAGGCTGAGGCTGGAGCCAATCCTCCAGAGCAGGGGGGCAAACTGAAGGCATACATGCTGCGGCGGGTTGTCTGTACCATGAGAAGCTCTAACAGGTTCAGCATCACTGTCCTAGAGTGACCAGAGAGGCAGTTCAGAGGTACAGGGCCCAGAGCCCTGGGCCAATCACCAGAAAGTATGCATGAGGGTCCCTGAGAGAGCACTGGTCGTGCGTGTTCATATAGACAAAAGACGAAGTTTACACTCAAAGTTACACCCTACCTACTGGAAATAAATAAGTGCCCAGGGTATGGACTTTCATCTTTACTTACCCTCCTCCGATAATGGGCTTTCGTTAGCAATTCCTTCTCTTGTACAGTTTATTTACCAAAATCCTTGTAGGCACAGCCCGTTTTCCATTTCCATAACACAGTATTTTTTTTCTAGTACTGGGGATTGAACCTCGAGCCTTTCCACTGACCTACATCCTTGGCGTTTTCTCTATTTTTTATTTTAAGAGGGGTCTTGCTAAGTCACTAAGCTGCCCAGGTTGGGCTCACACTTCTGATCCTCCTGCTTCCCAGAGTGCTGGCATGTACACCTGTGCACCCCCAGGCCCAGCCATCCTGAAGTATCTTCGACTACAGCCACACCCAGTTCATTTCATTTCTTTCTTGTTCGCTGCCTTGCTATTAGTAAGCAGCGTTTAACATTAGCATCCACAGTGCTGCACTGAACACGTAAAGTTAGCAACTGTGAGAACGGCCTTTGGATTTGCTTAACCAAGCAGGACTCCACTTTCTATGGGGTAAGTGGCTGTTTCCTTCTTCGCTACTCCAAGAAATCTATCTCCCATCCACCAGCATTCTGAGGTGCTGCCCACCACCAACAAAACCTGTCACAATTAGGCTTTAGTCCCCTCTCCCTTGACACTGCATGCCATGACTGCGCTACTTCCCTGGCTGAGGGAGTGTTAAACAACCATGGGGAGAAGATTCTTAAAGGGAAGAAATCCCTTTTGAAGATGATCACTTCAGGTTCTACTATAACTATGCATGTGGAGCCAGAACTTCTTTCTTCTGTTTCTAAGGCATGTTGTCCCTTTTAAGCATGGCTTTGATCCCTAAGGAGAAGAATTCTTTTCTTCAGTTCTTTCTTTTCCGTAGTCAATATGTTTCTTGAGTAAAATAGTGCTATTTGATTTTCTTTCATTTTTGCATAATCCTATTGTGGAAGAGATTTTTGAAATTGCACACAAGAAACGAGAAGGTGTTTTTAATAGCTGATATGAAAAATCAACCAGAATTTTTAGGGAGTTTTTTTTCTTCAGAATAAAAATTGTTACTTTATAGTTTTAAATGAATGAAACTGAAGACTCTCTCAACTGAATATCAAGGAGCCAATGAGTTTGGGAAAAGAAGACAAGTGAACACTTCTGATTACCAGCAAAATCAGAAACGTCCCTTCATGGCTCAGTTTGAACAGCTGAAGAGAGCAGGTTTGTGACAGTCACTTGATGTCCACTATCTGGGCTTTATTTTGCAGAGGGTGAGCAGGCAGCCCTTCCTCCCTGCCTCATTCTTCCTTGCTTCCTTTTTGATGAGTGTTGTCTGCCCCTTTATACGAACCACAAAAATCTGTATTTGTAATATCTCCAGCTAGTACAATTTTTTCCCATTCACTTCTAGGTCCATAAAGAAATCTCCCCAAATGTCTCTATTCTTTCTAAGGTCTCTCTGGGACGGTTTTGGTCACAATAGTCTTCAAACCAAACCTTTTTCCCAAGAGACCATACTGGGCAACAAAAGGAAACGATTTCTGCATTTTGATTGCTGGCTGTGCTGGCACACACTGAGGCACTCAGCATTCTGATAAGCTACACACTAGCGACAGATCTATCACACTGGAGGTCTTGCAGTGAGTTTTGGCCCTGAGGGTTCCTGATATCATCGTGGAGGAAAGATTTGCTTCTGCTGGGCACCCTCTCCCAGGACTGTGGTCTGCAGCACACGCTGTGTAGCTTCTTGCATTCCACGAAGGGCAGAGCGTGCAGAACTGGTGAGAGGGCCAGAGGTATTTTCCCAGCTGCATAGTTCAGTTGTTGGAACTTGTGCATTCCACGCTGGCCTTGGATTAGTGATGACTCGCCGCAGCGACTTACTGCCCTGGGCAACACGTGCTACCCTCAGCCTCAGGTTCCAGCCAGCCTGATTCAGGCCCCGGCAGGTGCTGGGGATCTCTCTGCTCCATGCTGAGCTCATCCTCAAAGCGATACTGGGGAAGATTTGCCATCTGAGAACTCAAGGAGGGCTGGCACTTCCCAGGGCTCTGCAGTGCTGGCAGGATCGGGTTTCTCCCCACCCCCCCATGAACACCTGCCAGTCGCACAGGCTCCTAAGGTGAGCTTGTGAGTCACTGCTGGGCTCCAACCTGCACCAGAGAAGGTCAGGCTATCATCACCCCATGGTCTGGGAGAGATCGGGTCTCAGATCCAACCCTTTTCAGAAGTGAGGGTCCCTCCTGGGCATCAAGTCAGGCAGTGCCCGGTGCTCATCTGAAACACAGAAGCCAAGCCAGGGCCGCGGTGTTGTGATCAACACTGTTTAATGTGTCCAGGACAACTCCCGGGTGCCGCACACACGGGCACACACACTCCCAGAATCGTGCCCCAGGCAGGGGGGCCCACCTGATGTCTCTGACTGATGTTTTCTGGTAGATTTGAGAAGTTTCTGAAGAAGGGGACTTAGTGGAGACTAGTTGGAAATGATCTGTGTTGTGAGAGTGTAGTAGGGGAAACAGGTTGAATTTGTCTTTTCTATTACATATACGATGGAATACTGTTCAGCCACAGGACACGTCATCTGCAGCTTCCTTCCTTTTTCCTCTCCCTCTCCTTTTTTTTCTTCCTCCTTCCTTCCTTCCTTCTTTCTTTCTTTCTTTCTTTCTTTCTTTCTTTCTTTCTCTCACTCATTTATCTTTTATTTTGACATAGGGTCTCACTAACTCACTGTGTTGCCCAGTTGGGCTCAGGTGTGTAGTTCTCCTGCCTCAGCCTCCCTGAATGCTAGGGTTATAGGCAAGCACCAGCTGTTTTACTGTTTTCCTTCAATGAAATTTCAGCCCTTTTCTGAGAACACTACTTTCATTGCTTGAATTTGATGGTTACATCACCTCTACATGCATAGCCTCTTTCCCTTACTTCTGCAGGAAGGGGTGTTGGTCCAGCCCTACAGGAACATGGATATGGCCTTTCAGGCATTAGTGGGGAGCTGGTCCCAATGCACAGGACAGAGGGGACATAGCACATTAGAGGGAGAGGGGAGCTGAGGCTGCCTCTGTCACTCACAGGGCCTGGGCCTCCCTGTGTGGCAGAGCTGGCCCTTTACCCGCCTCGTGTGGCAGCAAGATCTGTCACACTTCCATGGGACACACTTGGAGCCACGCACTCACGAGCACAGCCCCACATTCACACTCACCCTTCCACGTTGTATTCAGACAGCTGTGCACCAATAAGCCTGTCCACACACCCATGTTCACACCACACTTCCATGTTACACGCTCAGTTACACGCTCAAGGGCATGGCCGCACACCCCCGTGCACACGGGTCACATCACACACTCCTCCTGCGCTTGGCTGCTCTCTCACACACTCACAGCCATGTACTGCACACTCACCTTGTTATCTGATCCACATCCTGCTCCACCGGTCCTCACTCTTCGGCTCCTGAGCGTCAGTTCTGAGGAGGGGAGCGGAGGAAAGGGAGGGGCAGCGTGGAGCCCGCGTGCGCCTGCCTAGGAGACCCCATAGCCCTAGGTGGTGGGGAGCATGCTCTCTGATCGGCTGGTGCACAGCAAACGACCACGGCAGGCAAGAACTATAAAGTCACAGAGCTGTCAAGGGTTAGGAAAGTTTAAAACTAGCACAGACATTTGGCTGAGAGACGACATGAAGAGTAATCCTTTATATTTTCACTGTTCTTTGAAAAATGTTTCTCCTTTACCCCGTTCAAACCAAAGCCAGCCTGTGCCGGAACAGGCATGGAGCTTTCACCCCACTTTAGGAACAAAGAAACGGAGGCTCAGAGTGGGCCCCATCCAGGGGTCTGGGTGCCTCCCTGTTTCCGGGGGCTTTTGTTGTGCGCACTGCACTGCCCTCTCTGGTCAGCACAAGAAAATCTCCGAGATGGACAGTGAATGACGGGGCGGTGGGGCAGGGGCAGCAGCCCCAGGCTCTGAGCAGATCTGTCCTTGACATCGGTAGCCAGCCTTCTGGAGCCCTGGGGACAGCAGGCTCCCTGCTCGGTTACCCCAAAGGCTGCTTCATGGAAGCTTCTGGGTGGTCTTCGACTTGAACTTGATGCTTTGATTCTTTATCTTGAGTGTGATCTTGTTCCCCAGCTGTATTCAACCCTTTACTCCAAGATCCAACTTGAAACATGAGCCCGTGAGAGATGGTCTGGGGATGAGCGTGTGAGCCCTCCTGGTGCCTTCTGTAGAGCGAACACGCGCTGGCTCGTCGCGTGGGTTGCCTTGGTTTCGCAGCCCATTTCTGGATCCAAATGTATTTTATCTGGCCAAGGAGTGGATGCCATGTGACTTTAGGAGCATGTACAAAATTCAGGGAGGATGGAGAATAAATTTCTTTTCGGTAGGAATTTCTCCTGCTTCCAAGTGGAATCAAAAGAGAGAACAGGTGGAGATTTCTTTATGCAATAAGTTGATTATCAGATGTGAGTTTAGGTCAGTCTTTGTGGCAAGCAATGATTTGAGATATTTTTTGTCCAGTACGTACTTAGGGACAGTGAACTAGTTACCATTTGATGCGTGACAAATGACTCCAAAGTTTAGTGGCTTAAAATAATAGTCTTTCATTTATACTGGGATTAGGATGTGGAGTGTGCTCAGATGGATATTTCCATGGTCAGTCTTTCTTGGGGTCACACAGGCAGCTGTGGTCACCCAAAAAAGTACAAGCCATAGTGCAACAGCCACTAGTACCTATGACTAGTTAATGGTAAGTGTGAATTAACTTATTTCCCATCTTTAGCCAAACTAGTTACATGTTAGGAAATCCCCAGGTACATGGATGGGGTGGAATTTTCCAGGCAAGCAACACACTTCAAGAAGGGGTCCAGGCAGGATGCTTTACTGAGTAGCTCTGACCAGGCTGAGGCGGTCCAGGATGCCCTCTGTCGTGTGTCTGGTCATTGGTGCTGACTGCCCACTGGGTAAATGCCCACACAAGCTGGTCTAGCTTCTCCTCAGGCAAGTTTTAAAAATGAGTGAACAAGAAGACAAGCCCCAGGGCCCAAGATCTTTGGAAGCTGACATTCATGTTTTCATGCCCCATTGGCAAGCAGAAGGCAGAGTTGGCAAGGGCGAGGCCTGAACACATCCCGAAAAGCATGATTCATCAGGGGCTGTCACCAGGCATCAGGCATCAGGCAGCAGGCAGAAGGCAGCAGGCAGCAGGCAGCAGGCACTAGGGTGTCAGACTTCATGGTCCAGGGAATGGTCAAAGTGACTTATTTGTGGGGCACAGTCCAGTGCTCCAGGCACCTTCTAGTCTATGATCTTTGGGCTCCCACCAGCCAGTGCTGCAAGAGTAAACCATGATAGCAGAGCAGGAGCCTCAGCCTTCAGCACCAAACCCTTTTGGTTTCTTCCCCACAGGACATGTTAGTGCTGGCGACTGGGCAAATCTGGTGGTGTCTCTGCTCTAGGCACCTGCTTCCCTGCAGGATCCAGGACAAAAGACCAGCCTTGATTTAGGACATGCCATTCTCTAGCTTGCAGAAGTTCCCTGCACATGCATTCCACAGGCAGAGCCAATCGCATGCCCGTGGCTACCATGGCTAGCATGGTGCAGGGTGGGGACCATTCCTCCTGGGGCTTTTCCTGCGAGGGCTGGAGTGTGCACACTGCCCACAGCAAGCGGCAAACTGCTCTGGTCAACAGCTAGAGCTGCCATAGGGCATCACAGTAGGCGAGCAACATTCCTGTGCTCCCTGTGGTCCTTCGGGCCTGCTGTTGCCCCTGTTCTCTCTGTCCTTCAGGTCTCACAGCTTGTTTTCTTCTGTCCCTAGTTCTGTCTAAAGGGGTCCCATCAGGCCAGCTCCTCAACACGCATAAATATTCATGTTAATTAACCTAGAGTCACTTCATTCATGTGCATGCTAATTAATGTAAAATCATTAGACTAATTCATGTTAATGTTAGACCCATACACAGCCTTGCATCTGAACTTAGTGTAATTAGGCAAGAATTCACCACTGTGGAGAATTCTATGCCAATGTATCTTGATGGAAGAAAAGTCGATATTTGGTAAATATATGTAAGATAGGTCAGAGAGGGGTTATTATCCCAGCTTATTGCTGAGGAAGTGGAAACTCAAAGTTATATGTGGCAAGTGAAGCTAAGGGGTGCATGAAGGAGAAAAGAAAAATCAGCAGTCCAGCACAACCCAGGAGCCCAGTGATAGCAGCTTGAGATATTCTGTCAGTTTTGAGGTGGTGCCGATGCTCACGTGTATGTACATGCGCTGGTGCGTGCAGTGGCTGCAGCTTGGCTTTCAGCACTGCCTAGGGTCAGGTCAGGGTCTGGTGTAGGTGCTTAGACAGACAAAGATAGTTGCTTCTGGATGATCTTAGTTGTTTTTCTCCTTGCTAAGACAAAATACCCAGTGCCCAAAGTTAAAGGGAAAAATACTTATTTAGCTTACAGTTTGTAGAGGTTCCAGTCTGTAATTGGCCATGGTAGGGTGGCACATGGCAGAGGGTCAACATGGTGAGAGAAGACTACAGAATCAACTCCCAAACATTGAAAGTGTCTTTCTCCTTGTTTTGTACTCTATCTAGGCTGCTGGGATTCAGGTGGTGTCAATCCAACCAGTGTACTGATCCAGCAGTCACCCAGCCTTGGTCCCAGCACCCTCAATCCCAGCATGGCACCATGAATCAGTCACACACCGTAGATTCAGCCATCTCTGAAAAAGCCCTATGGCTGCATGAGGCTTTGGTGGGGACATCTAGACACATGGAAGTTACATTTTCTTTGCTGGAAGGAAAACAGTGTTAAATATATTGAGCAAATAGCTGATACCAGAAGGAAGACGGGGAGTGGACAGTAGAGCCAAGTAGGGGAATTGCACTTCTGGAGTGGGAGCTCAGTTTCCCTTGTTCAGGATGGACCTCACTGGGGAGTGGAGGGGACAGCCAACTTGTGTCCAGGGCAGAGGGCCTTGCAGGTAGTGTAGCAGAAGATGACCCCCAGCCAGTGTACTTCCGTTTGTTAGTTGTCCAGGTAACAGTTCCTGTTCCAGGTCCGGTTGCTCCTGTGCCTTAGAAATGGCTGGTCACTGTGATGCACATTGTATAAGCCACTCCCCAGTTGACAAGCCATTCTGCCTCTGTACTTCCTGCTTGTTTATCCTGTATAAGCCCTAGACCACCAGAGATCGGAGTCTGATATTCTGGGAGTGATCCCAATCAGTGCCCATCAATGTAAATAAATTCGCCTCTAAATCCTGAGTGTCATTTTGGTGTTTCTGTTTGATGTAGCAGTGGGGGCATGGCACAGAGGCCAGAGAAGGTGCAGGGAAGCAGCTCAAGAGTGAGGAGGTCAGGGAAGGAGTGTAGGGCTCTCTGGAGAGAGAGGGTGAGAGGAGACTTATCTGGGGAATTGGGCCATGCCGTTATGGAGAATGAGGAATACCATGACGCATTCTTTGTAGGCTGGAGATGTTGGGGTGCTGAGGATAGGGCTCAGTCTTAGACCAGAGGCCTCAGAAGCAGGGGGGACAATTCTGGGGACTGAGGGAGCTGGTTGGTGCAAAGCATGGTGGGACCTGGAGTTCTGATGGCCACCACCAGGAGAACTAGGCTGTCCTAGCTCCAGGATTAAGAGGATCCACCCTTCCCTCTGGCAACTTGAGGTGCCCACCATGGTGATGGTGGCTCCACCCACCCCATCCTCTGACTCACCCCAGCCTTCTTCAGAAAGGCCTCACAAACTCATCCCCAGGAAGGGTCCCCAGTCTTCTCACCAGGGGCCCCTTCCAATCATGTTGACACTGAAACCTGCTCCACAGGCAGCTCCTCCATACTTAAAAAAATTGGTCAAGTAGAAAGCTAAAGTCATATTACTGAGACAACATTTATTGCTCTGGTCTAATGTCAAACTGTGCATGTACTTTCTAGATTTCCGATCTCCTTAAGTATCAATTAGACTTTCTCTCTGCCTTATGCTCCCCAGCACATGAATGCTCAATCTCTCTCTAACTGGACTCCTCCAAGTCTTCTCTAGCTCATGAAACACAGATCAACCTCATCAAATTTGCATTGGTCTCAATGTCCCACCCCGCTTTCCCATCTATAAGTTGAAATTCTACACCTGGGGAGATCGAATGAGAAGGCAAGGCCTTAGGGAGGGCATGAGGACAGAGCCTCATGAATGAGGTTAATGTCCTTATAAAAGATGCCCCAGGAAGCCCCTTGGCCTCTTCTAGTAAGTGAGGAAAGAGTGAGAATAAAAGCAAGCTCTACCCAATGTCACCAGGCAAACACTCCTCAAGCCCTAAGAAAAATAATCCTTTTGCTGATTCAGCGTTATGTTTCCGACAAACCGCCTACCCAATGGTACACGGATACCTGGGACCCAGCAGCTGTTATAAAACAGGATGCAGGATGGAACTAGGAAGACCTAGTCCAGCCACAAAGGTCACCATACTGACCTGTTGCTCACCCGCAGACTCACTGTCATCCCACTGTAATACACTGCTCGAGGAACATTCCCCACTCCCCAGTGCCATCTTGGTCTGGTCCATTTTAAACCCAAGTGGAACTGGCTCATGTAAAGATTTAAGAAGGGCTCCCTGTCTCTAAAATGGCCGCTCCTTCCTGGAAAAGTCCTGAATAATCCCCCCACTCATTATCTAAGCTCCTCCCCTTTCTTCCTTATCCCATGGAAGATTCTCATCCTCCACTGGGTGGAGATTTTCATTCTGTTGGGTGGAGAAGCACATTTGTAGGTGTGTCTTCCTCTTCTAGGGCCCAGGGCAGGCCTTTCTTCACTGCTCACTCATTGTTCCATTTTCGTTTTGGTTCCACAGTTCTAAGCAAGAGAAAGGACACAGTTTGGGGTCAGAAATTGGTAATGCAGACACCAGTTTGATTGTTTTCATCTTGCACTTCCAGCTTCCAAAACAGTGAGAGATTTTCTGTTGTTTGCAAGATATCCACTTGACAGGGTTTTGTTTGAGCAGCTCAAATAGATGGGTGGGATTCTTTATTTTTGTTTTTATTTTTAAAAAAAATAAAAGTACAAAAACATATTAACAAACAGACGCCAATTAGCATAAAAAATAGTACAATCACAACTGATCTACAGACAAGGTGACATGGTCTCAACAGTGGTTATTGCTTTATCCATTGATACCTTCGAAGTGTAAATATATGAACCCATATACAGACATGCAAAATTGGTCAGACCACTAATCCTCTCAATAAGAGAAAAACACAAAAACCAAACATCCAAAGACAGAAAACAAAACAGGCAAACAACAACAACAACAACAACAACAACAAACCACCAATAGTTGCTGCTTTGCATATTGATATCTTTGAAGTGTGTGTTCAGGATAATACATACAGACATACAATATTGATCAAATAACCTGTCATCAATTATTCCTTAGCATTAAGTGATATAATACAATAGTAGAACCATGTTAGCCCTCCTGCATATATGTATATTCATATATACATAGATACATTTCTGTCTCTTTCTTTTCTCCTTTCCCTCGTCCGATCTGTTCTTTGTTTTAGAACAGATTTCCTTCATGTCTCTTAGTTTATATTCCCACGCTCGGGTTCTTACACCAGTGATACAATATGTTGCCTGCACATGTATCGCTGATTTATTTCACTTATGAGTATGGACTCCAGTTTTGACCACTTGCCTACAAAGTTCTCAAAACTGTCTTTCTTTATAGCTGAATAATATTCCATTATATAAAAATGCCACAATTTTTTAATCCAGTCTTCTGTGGATGGGCACTTGGGTTGCTTCCACATTTTAGCTATTACAAATT
>PVLD010018215.1:0-39636 GCA_004027595.1 Dinomys branickii | reverse complement strand
ACTATCTTATCTATAATTTGGTATTTCCTTTAATGTTTTTGTGTTAACTAATGTGAAGATAACTATGTAATACAACATCCAGTTCTAATTCCCTACTATATTCTGTATAACTTTGTATTTTCTGTACTGTTTATGGCTTTTCTGGTTCATATGTCTCCATTCTTTTGTCTTTAAAATAAAATTAAAAAAAAAAAAGAAAAGAAAAAGAAAAAAAAACAAAGTCAACACCCAAAAATCAATAGCATTCCTATACACGAACAACAAACAGACTGAGAGAGAAATTAAGGAAACCATACCATTCACAATAGCATCCAAGAAATTGAAATATTTAGGAATCAATCTAACGAAAGAAGTAAAACATCTACTCAGTGAAAACTACAGTACTCTGAAAAAATACATCAATGATTTCAATAAATGGAAAAACGTTCCCTGCTCATAGTTAGGAAGAACCAACATTGTGAATATGGCCATACTACCAAAATTGTTGTACAGATTCAATGCAATTCCCATTAAACTACTGTTAGCATACCTCACACATCTAGAGAAAACATTCCTTAAATTCATCTGGAACCAGAACAGACCCTAACAAAAGCAATCATGGGCAACAAGGACAAGTCAGGTGGGATTATAATCCCTGACCTGAAATTGTACTACAAAGCTACTGTAATAAAATCAACATGATACTGGTGAAAAAATATACCAGAAGATCAATAGAACAGAATGAAAGACACAGACACAACCACAAACACACTCAGACATCTAATCTTTGATAAAGGGGCCAAACAAACTCCCCGGAAGAATGACAGCCTCTTTCATAAATGGTGCTAGAGAAATTAGTTTGCCACCTGCCAAAGACTGAAAATAGACCCAAGTCTGTCACCATGCACCAAACTCAAGTCAAAATAGGTCACAGATTCCAATATTAAAACAGAAACACTAAATCTATTGGAAGAGAAAATAGATAAAAACCTTGAAGACATAGGGGTAGGCAGAGAGTTCATAAAGAAAAACCAAACTGCCCATGAAATACTTCAAAGAATCAACAACAGGAATCTCATCTTACTGAAAAGTTTCTGCACATCTAAAGTAATCACCATCAGAGTAAAAAAGAAAACCCACAAATTGGGAAAAAAATTTAGCTGACTCTTCTTTAAACAAAGGTCTTATATCTAAAACATACAAAGAATTAAAAAAATATCAGCCCCTCCAAATTCAAAGACCCAATCCAAAAATGGGCAGCTGAGATGAATATACACTTCTCAGATAAAGAAATACAAATGGCAAATAAATACTTGAAAAAATGTTCAACATTATAAGTCATTTGAGAAATGCAAATTAAAACAACACTGAGATTTCACCTCACCCCAGTAAGATTGGCCAGCATTAATAAATGAACCAATAACAAATGCTGGCAAGGCTGTGGAGAAACAGGAACTCGTCTCCACTGCTGTGGGGAATGCAGACTGGTGAAACCACTATGGACATCAGTTTGGAGATTCCTCAGCAAACTAGGTCTAGAGATCCCATTCAACACAGCCATTCCCCTTCTGGGTGTTTTCCCAGAAGATCTGAAAACATCATATCACAGCGATATATGTGCACCCATCTTCATAGCAGCACAATTTGTAAATGCCAGATTGTGGAAGCAACCCAAATGCCCATCCACTGAGGACTGCATAAAAAGAAGGAATTAATGAATCAATGAGATCATTCTTTGCAAGAATAAATAGAAAAACCCTTAGTCAATCTTAAGCAATGGAAAGATTCAAATGTATGCAGTTAGAAATGAAAAATGAAAAAAATCTGCCCAAATCAAGATCATTAGTCATTATTTTAAGAACTATTAATTACTTAATAATTTAGAGAATTCAGGAGAAATGGGTAAGTATATATAAAGTTATCATATATATAGTTTCCAGAGCTGAGCCAAGAGGGCATTAAAAACCTTGAATAATCCAATATCAGGCAATGGGATTGCAGAAGTGATAAAAGAAAGTACCAACTAAGGAAACCCCAGGTCCTGATGGATTTACTGCCAAATTCTACAAGAACTTTAGGGAAGAGCTAATGCCAATACTCTTGGAACTATTTAATGACACTGAAAGGGAAAGAGTACTATCAAAGTTACTCTTGGAAGGGACTCCTGGCAAACCACTATCCTGATTCCAAAACCAGGCAAGGATACAACCCCCCCCAAAAAAAAGCTACAGGAAGATTACTTTAATAAACATAAGGGCAAAAATTCTTAACAAGATACCGGCAAAGAGAATGCAACAAATCACCAAAAAGATCATACATCATTACCCTGTAGCATTTATCTCAGAGATGCAGGGATGGTTCAGCATACATAAATCAATAAATGTAATAAATCACAGAAATAAAACACCAAAATCATAGTCATCTCAATTTTTATGCAGAAAAAGCTTTTGACAAAATCCTACATCTGCTTAAAATGAAATCCTGAAAAAAAAATATGTGTATAAGGACCTTATCTCAATCTAATAAAAGTCATTATGACAGTCCAACAGCTAACATCATATTACATGGGGAGGAGCTGAAAGCTTCTGACAAGGGTGTCAGCTCTCGCCACTATTGTTGGATACAGTTCGTGAAACATTTACCAAAGCAATCAAACAAGTGAAAGAAATAAAAGAGATATGCACAGGAAAGGGAAAAGTAAAAGTATCATTATTTGCAGGTAACATTATCCTCCACAAAGGGGACCCATAAATTATATCAAAAGGCATCTATAATTAATAACAAAATTTAGTACCATAGGATATAAGGGCAACACCCAATAATCAATAACGTTCCTGTACACCAGCAATAAACTCACAAGAAAAATTAAACATTTAGGAAGCAAACTAACCAAAAAAGTGAAAGACCTCTACAATGAAAACTGCAGGACTCTGAAAAAGGAGATGAAAGAGGACATCAGAAAAGAGAACTATATCCCTTGTTAATAGATAGGCAAAGCCAATGTTACCAACACGGCCACCCTCCCAAAACTAGAGAAAAAAATTCTAAAATGTGTCTGGAACCAACATTAAAAAAGATCTAGAATAACAAAAGAAATCCTGAGAAATGAGAGCAAAGCAGGAGGACCACAATTCCAGACCATAAGTTATACTACAAAGATACAGTGATCAAAGCAGCATGATATTGGCAAAATAAACAGATTCTGGATCAACTGAACAGAATATAGGATGCAAAAACAACTCCAAGCTCTTCTAGCCACCTAATTTTGACAAAGGGACCAGATATATATAGCCTCTTTAACAAATGGTCTTGGGAAAACCGGCTGTGCATGCACAGAAGATTGAATCAAAATCTATCTCTCACCACATACTAAACTAAAATAAAAATAGATCAGAAACCTAATTATTAAAACAGAAACAATCTGGTGGACAATAAAATAAGTAAAACTCAGACATAGGCAAGGTCTTTCTCAACATAGTTCCAGTTACACAGAAAATAGTATTAAGAATTAGCAAAGGGGCTGATAGCCAACTAAAACCTTTGGCTCAACGAAGGAAACAACCAGGAGAGAGAAGAGACATCCTACAGAATGGGGAAAAAAATTTGCCAGCTGTTCCTCCAACAAAGAAGTAATATCTAGAATATATAAATAACTCAAAATATTTGATCACTGAAAATAAAAGACCCATTAAAAATGGTCAACTGAGGCTGAGCATGGTGGTTCATGCCTGTAATCCCAGCACTCAGGAGGCTGAGGCAGGGAGGATCCCTGCAAGTTCCAGGCCAGCCTGGGCCACAAAATAAGCTCAAAGCCAGCATGAACTGCATAGAGAAACCTCATCTCAAAAAGACCAAACAAAGAAAGAAAAAAAGTGACTGAAATGAATGGATAGGTCTCAAAAGAATAAATGCAAATGCCCAATAAATATATAACCAATTATTCTACATTGCTGGCTATTACAGAAATGCAAATTAAAACAACACTGGGATTCTACGTTACTCTAAAAACTGGCTGTCATCAGTAATAAATAATAACGATGGCGAGGCTGCAGGGGTAAAGGAACCCTTTTACATTATTGGTAGGAATATAAATGAGTACAACCACTCTGGAAATTTCTAATAAAACTAAAAATAGAAATTCCTTTAGACTCAGCTCTTTCCCTTTAAGTATCTTCCCCAAAGAGTTAAAGATATGATAATATTACAGTGCCATGTCCATTTATGTTTATAGCAGCACAATTCATAATAGCTAAATCTTTGAGGTGACTTACATGTCCATCAAGCATGAGTGGATAGAGAAAATATGATATTTATACACAGTGGAGTACTACTCTGCCATAAAGAAGATAAATTTGAGTCATTTGTAGGAAAATGGATGCACTTGAGATCATAATGTCCAGTGAAATAAATCAGACACATGAGATTAAGTGTTTATTGACTTGTTTTTCTTATATGAGAAACCCAAAGTATGAATAAAGAACAAAATCATGAGGAAATAATAGGAAACACTGTCGCAATACAGACCTTTTGCATAGGACAAGGGGATCAAGAGATGGAGAGAAGGGAAGGGAAAGGACAGGAAGGGGATGTAAAGAATTAAAACATGTTGTGTACATGGACCAACTCCCCACAAGAAATGTTATCATTATGTACCACAACCGTACTAATAAAAGAATTTTAAACTCTTCTTGATTTTCATTTATCTGTAATTGCTTTCTGTTATATCATAACATCATTATCTTTCACCTTTTCTTTGACCTCCAGAAAACTTAACCCATAATCAAAGTCACCACCAGACTCTGGACATTTTTCTTGCTACTGGTTGATTAATTCCTTACCATATTCTCTTGCCTAGAGTCGTTCAGTTATTTTTGATTTTGGAGCTGCATATATGCACTTTGTTGTTTAAAACATTTTGCATAATGACCTATGGGCCTGACTAATTAGTACTGATGAAAGAAAAATATCTAGAAACTGTTGCTACTAAATCCCTCTGACTCAATAACCTCCATGCTACTCCTTATCCAATCTGGTCATAAGAAATTTTTCATTTTGACAGCACTAGCTCTGTCTATTCAGAAACAGGGAACATCTTTCCATTTTCTGATCAGTTTTCTCCTATTTAATATGATATTAGCCACTGCTTTGTCATAAATAGCTTTTATCAAATTCAAACATACCTATTTTAATCAACATTTTTATCATGAAGTGGTGTTGAACTTTGTCAAAAGCATTTCTGCATGTACTGATATGATCATGCGGGTTTTGTCCTTGCTACTGTTTATATAATGTATCACATTTACTGATTTGCATGTACTGAACCATCCTTGCAATCCTGGAATGAAACCCACTTAATTATGATGTATGATCTTTTTGATGACATGTAGCGTTCTACCTGCTAATTTTCTTCTTGAGTATTTTTGCGTATAGGTTCATTAATAACATTGGCCTGTATTTTTTCTTATCAAAAAGAAAAATATTAGGTATTTGTCTGATTTGGGGGATCAGAGTGACACTAGCTTCCAGAAATGAGTTCAGAAGCACTCCATCTCTTTTAATGTCATTGAGAAGTTTGAAGAGTATGGATGATATAACATCCTTAAGGATTCTGTAGAATTCAGCAATGACTCCATAAGGTCATGGACATTTTTTAGTTGGTAAGTTTTTTATTGCTGTCTCAGTTTCACTGCTTGTTATTGAATTGTCCAGTATTTTATGTCTCCTTCAATTAGCTTTGATAATTTGTGTGAGTCCAGGAATCTGCCCATATCCTTAAGGTCTTCAAATATGTTGGAATACAAATCTTTATATGAGATTAACTATCTTCTGGACTTTGATAGTATCTCTTGTTTCACCTTTTTTCATTTCTAATTGCACTGATTAAGAATTTTCTCTCTTTCTCTGTGTAAATTTGTCTAACAGTTTCTCTATTTTGTATATTCTTTCATAGAACCTGCTCTTTCATTTGTTCTGTATATTGGTTTTTAGTCTCAACTCCACTTACTTCTGCTCTAATCTTTGTGATTTCCTTCCTTAAATTTACAATAGGCTTGGATTGTTGCTGTTTCTCAAGAATCCTAAGGTGCTGCATTGAGTTATCTCATGCTTAATCTTTTTGCGAGTATTGACTTCAATGAACTTCCCTCACAGGATGACATACATTGTATCCCGTTGTTTCCAGTATGTTATGCAGACATTGTCATTAACTTCCAGAAATGATCTTATTTCAGCTGTGACTCATCGAGTGTTCAAGTGTACATTATTAACTTTCCAAGTGCTTCTATATTTTTGTATTTTTTTCTGTGATTGACTTTTAGTTTAATTGCACGTAGTTATACAGATTCAATCTAATCTCAAGCCAAATACCAACAGCTTACTCTGCAAGTCTAAAGAAAACAATCCTGAAATTCATATGGAACCCAGAAGAGACCCAGAACAGCAAAAGAAATATTACAAAGTAAAAGCAAAGCTAAAGGCATCACAATGCCTTACTTCAAGTTATATTACAAAGCAACACTGATGAAAATGGAATGTCGCTGGCGCAAAACTAGACGAGTGTATCAGTGGAACAGAATAGAAGATACAGAAACATCCCCAGGCACACTCAGCTATCTGATCTTTGACAAAGGGGTCATAAAGCATATGTTAGAAGAAAGATACCCTATTCAACAACTGGTACTGGGAAGATTGGCTGTTTGTAGAAAATTGAAGCTAGACCCATATTTCCCACCATTTACTCAAAATGCATCAAAGATCTAAACATTAAATCAGAAATATTGTACCAACTGGAAGATAAAGCAGTAAGATACTTGAAGTCCTAAGTGTAGGTAAGGACTTTCTGAACAGGAGTTCAATTATGTAAGAATGAACAAATAGAATCATATTAAATTAAAAAGCTTCTGCACAGCAAAGGAATTCATTAGTAAAGAGATAATCTACAAAATGGAAAAAAAAATTGAAAAAAATTAGTTCCTCAGACAGAGAACTAACATGTAGAATATATAAATAACTCTAAAAAAGTAGATGCTCCAAAATAAAAGACCCAGTCAAGAAACAAGCAACTGAAATGAAAAGATACTTCTCAGAAAAAGTACCAATGGCAAACAAATATATGGAAAAAATGTTCAGCATCTCTGCTCACTAGAGAAACACAAATTAAAATAATGCTAAGGTTTCATCCTATACCAGAAAGAATGGCAATCATCAAGAGGTCAAACAATAATATATGCTGGCATGGCTGTGGGAAAGAAAGAAAAAGAAAGAAAGAAAGAAAGAAAGAAAGAAAGAAAGAAAGAAAGAAAGAAAGAAAGAAAGAAAGAAAGAGAGAGAGAGAGAGAAAGAAAGAAAGAAAGAAAAGAAAAGACCCTCTTACATTGTTGGCAGGAATGTAAACTAATACAACCATTACAGAAATCTCTATGGAGATTTCTCAAAGAACTAAAAGTAGCATTCCATAAGACCCAGTGGATCGTATCTGTTTCTAAGTACCTTCCTAAAAGAAGTAGAAACATCATACTATGGTGATATATGTGTACCAACCTTTGCCCAGTGATACACGTGTACCCTGCACTTAATGTAATAGTACCCAGCTATAAAGAAGGATAAATACAAGAGAATTGTAGAAAAGTTGACGCACCTGAAAAATACAATGTTTAGAAAAGTAAATCAGACACACAAGCTTAAATACTATATTATATCTCTCATTTGAGTAGGGCAAAGTACAAACAAACAACAAGATAAAGGAAAGAAGAGCATTGATCTCTCACAAATGGGCAGCGTCCAGGAAACCAAGGGAGAGGGGAGAGGGGAAGCAGAAGGGAAAGAAAGAAGATTTAAGATACTGCCATGTACAGATAGCACATTCCTCCAATAAATAACAACATTGTATGTGTAAACATGAGTTGAGTGAATGAAAATGGAGAAAGGGTCTTCAGAGATGGAGAGTGGGAGGGGATGGGGAAAGAGATTTTTAAAAGAAACAAGCAACATTACATGCATGTACCTACTCCCCAGAGTGAATGTAAACTTCATGTATTGCAAACATATATTAATAAAATTTTAATTTTAATTTTAAAAAGGAAGTTGCTTCCCTGTCTGATCTATATCAGCTCCCTGTCAAATGTGTTCAGAAGCACATTGTAAATGATTCCCTACGTGTTCATCAAAAGTCAATCTGGCCGTTGTTATTTAGTTACTGTTTTTTAAATTCTCTTTAAAAGAAAAAAGTCAACCTGGTAGAAAAAGCCATTAGATTTTTTTGCATGGATCAATAAAGTGCTGTTAAGAGATACTGCCTATTAGTTCTGCAATAACAGTCCAAATACTCAGCATTTTCTTTTTTTTTTTTATTTTCAAGACAAAAGAATATAAATACAGATAAACAGGTCAGAAAATACAAAATTCAACATTTTCTTTTCACTTCTCTACCTGGAGAGTTTCTGTAAGTCTGCTTCAGCAAAAGAAAAGGTTTTCATCAGCTAGAAACTGCTCCTCCCTTGCCAAGAATCATAATACATACATCACCAAAATTGGATCTAAAGATAAGTGTTTGAGTCCAGCTGCGTAGATTCAATCTAAACATTCCCTCTTTATCATCAGTTTCCAGTGTCACCACAGAGGCATTTGGCAGCTCAAGAGTATGATCTGGGAATCGAAGTAAATTTTTAAAAGAACTCATATGTGGAAAGTCTTACCTTTGCAATAAATGAAGACTTCGAAGGGATCATCATACAATGAAACCATAGTACTATGAAAAATGGTGAATGCTAAGGGAAACGGATTTATAAACCCTTAGCTGGAACTTGGAAGTTGAATGTTACAGTTGGGTAAATAACAGAGAATGAGGTCATGAAATTTCTTGTCCTGTGTATAAAAAATTAATAAAGCCACTAACAGGGATAATCTTAAAAAAATTAGGAATTCATCAAATGGAAAAAAGTCAAAATATAAATTGAATAGGGAACCTAATAAACTATTAAAATATACTACCAATTAAACTTTCTCTGTAACCACTATGAAAATGGTTTAAATTAAATCATCGATGAAAAGCCAGTGGGCCTTGGGGAATAAGAAGGCATGGACTCAAATATTTACTAGGTATGTGGCCTTGAGAAAACAACTTGGCCTCAGTTAGCCCACTTTCTGCATCTGGCATTTGAAGTTAATAACCCTCCTACCCTGTGATTCTTAAATGACATAGTGCATTAAAATTGTTTAGTCCAACAGCTAAAATGAGACATGTTCCTGGTAAATGGTATTGTGTATTGGCTCTAATGGTCACTAAAAGATTAGCATGAAATTCTAGGGTAGTTTTCCCCTGTGAACCCAAATTTTTTCTCTTTGATAACCTGACCATAACAAAATATTGTATCTGTTTTTGAAGTCATTTGAAAACAAGCAAAAACTAATTCATAAGAGTATAGACTACAAAAGCATGAATATTGCAGGAAGTAACCACTTAAAAGAAAATGTTGCAAAACACCTGGAAGAAATAGGACAAGAAATAAAATTTGAAATAAAAGAGGTAAATATAATCATGAAGACATAGTAGACATTCACAGTACTATTGTTTTACTATTATATGATTGTTTCCAAAAGAGTGAATGAAAATTAAGAGGTATGATACACATTGTGAAATGAAAGGAAACTGCTCAAAAGTAAAGAGCAACTGAGATTAGGAAAAAGAGAAAAGAAAGGAGAAGCTATGTACATGTATACACAGGATAGCTAACATAATTGTACTACTGACTTCTATTGCTTTACTGAAAGGATCAGTTAGTGATTAATTATTTGCTCAATTTTACATGTCTCTATTTGTCTTCCTGAAAAACCACTTTGAAGATACCAATATGTAATTCAAGAACCATTGTCAATTTCCTACCACTTTGTCTGTAATTCAGTATTGCTTGTATTGTTCTTATGCTATTTTATAAATGGATGTCTGTTTGTTAATATGCTTTCCTTTCTTTATTTTTAAAATAAATTTAAAAAGGAATGATTGTTTCCTAAGTGTTTGAAAAATACTCGTGATTCTATGGTACTATGTATTTCAGCTGCCCACATAGTTTAAAAGTCCTCTAATAGGGATCATGAGATTACACCTTCCATTTCTTCGCTGCACTTTTTCTCCTAAATTCTACCAAACAAACATACTAAGGCAGAAAGACAGAGATAAAATTATCTAATCTAAAAAGCACTGCTGGGGCTGGGGGTATAGCTCAGTGGAATAAGCGCCTGCCTAGCAAGCTCAGGGTCCTGAGTTCGATCCCCAGTACTGCAATAAAAAGCACTGCAAAGGGTTTCATTTTTCCAACCTAGTCATAGCTAAACTTTCTTCTTTCAAATTGTTTAGAACTATAGGGAGTATTGGCCATCATCTCCAAATTAAAAACAATCTTTTCCCAAATAAAGTGTCATGTGGTGACCATACAAAGACTGAGGAAAAGGTCAGTTTCAAAGGTTCATCAGAAATTTTAAATTTTGTTTTAAATGAATTCATTTGGACATGCCACTAGTCTTCCAGATGGCGCTCTTAACTAAGCATTGGTACACAAGTTCAACCCACAGTTGAGAGGTCTGGGCAGAGACACCAAATGGAGTTCACAGGATACGAAAACCATCAACGTTCAAGAGCTTAACATAAGCCAAACAGTGTAATCGTCACAATAACTTTGTGAGTATTGTTATTATCTTCATTAAATGCATTAAAAAAACAGTTACAAAGAGGTCAATCCATAAGATTTTCATGATGTCCAGGATCTGCCTGCCGACATACTGGCTCCTGGTCCATGCTCTGATCTTCTACTTTATGTAAGCTTTTATACAGCTAAGACCTTAAAGCATGACTCAAAAGGTATGAATGTATAAGTTAGGAATAAAACCAAGGAACTGTGGGGTCAAATAAGTAAAATGCTTCATGGAGAGAAGAGTTCAGGTTTCAGTGGTGTGAAGCTCATGAGGACCAAGCAGGAGGCCCTCGTGGAATTGGGTTTGGTGGAGACACTGGCCTCATCAGGCGGGATCTGGTCTGCGCACAGTGTGGGATCAGATAACAGCCTAGAGGAAGCTGAAAGGGAATGGGAGGGAAGGAAGTGGAGATAGTGATTGCAGAGTGCTATTTCAGAGCTATTACTATGGCTGGGAACAGAAAAGCTATTTGCAAGAAGTTGTTTGTTATTGTACCTTCTGGATTTGGGGTTGTTGGTAATGATTCAACAGAACAGTAAATGGCGGCAGATTCCTAAGAGAAACCTGGAAAGGGGGTGAAAGGAGTAAGTTGAGTGATCTCTGATTTCCTTCATAGGAACTGAAAGGAAGAGCAGTGGGTACAAACTCATGGGAGAAATTATCTTGTGGAGAGAAGATGAAAACATTTCCAAGTCGATATATCTTGTCTCCATTAACTGTGAGCATCTACAGCCATACCACCCTGAATGCGCCCGACCTTGTCAATTAACTGTGAGCTCAGATTATCAGCTCCAAGCTAGAATGAAAGAGAAAGAGAGGCAGAAAGTGTCACAGGTCGTCTCCCAGAGGGAGGAGCAAGCTTCATCGAGAAACGCACTGGCTGTTGGGTAAAGCTGAGAGCCATCTGGAGGGCCATTTGTATTCCTGACTTTGAAGACAAATCAGTTATGTCGGGGTTGAGATTTTACTCCAGCACTGTTTTCTTGTTCTGGTGCAAGCAGCAAAAATGAAGATGGTAGCCATGTTAGTCACATTTTCTTGAGGATTTACTTTGTGTCACTCTCTTAAATGTTTTACATGTAATGAATCTCGAACAACCCTGAATTGGACAGTCACATATCAAGTATTAAAGGGGGAACAGAGCTGCATGGTTCAAGCAGCCAAGCAACTGAGGTGGGAAATGAGATCAGCAGATATTTAATAATAATTTCAAAGTAGCAAGGAGAAATGAATTGGAGACAGCTATGGGATACTGGAACACAGGAATGCACAGCTCTGTGGTTGGCCCTGGGAAACATGGCTTCAGGGAAAGCAACCTTGTCAAGGACAGAAGATTTTTACGTAGCAAAGAGGCGGAAAGAGAATCCGAGGAGGTGTTGAGAATATAGCAGGTTCTTTGGGCGTAGGTGGAGTGCTCCAGAAAATACATGCACAGGTTTAGCAGAGAAGAGAAGAGAAGAGAAGAGAAGAGAAGAGAAGAGAAGAGAAGAGAAGAGAAGAGAAGAGAAATCAAATTCAATTTGATGATGGTCAAAGCCATGTGGGAAAAAAAAATCTCGGTGATAGTTTTTCAGAAGGAGGCTTAGACCCTTGGGGGTAACTGAACCAAGCATGAGTGTGAATGAGATGCAGTGATGCTAGTTTCAACAGAGTCTCCCTGGATCTCAGACCCATGTCATAGCCTGTCGATATGGGACATTCACCTTGACGGCTCTCATATCAGTCAGAGCTCAAACAGGAAAATGGACTAGAAATTTAGTCCCTGAATTTTACAGACCAAAAAGCATGTAAGCTGACAAATGGGAAGTACAGAAATTGGAGACCACCCTGATGATCTCAACCACCTTTCGCAGAGAAGGAGATGATTTTCAAGACAAAAGCTGGAAGACACCCTTTGCTTCCCCCATTGAAAGAGGGCTTTTTCTTCTTTCTGACTCCCCAACTCATGTCAGTGCTTCTCGGTGAGAGAATTCAAACAGGAACTTTGCTGATATTGAGTCTGAAAAGTATAGTGTCCAGGACTCCGGTTCCTGAATATAGAAAAATGAAGAACGAAATAGGCTGAGTTACCGGAAGTATGGGACCTGGTGCTGAAAACCACGAGTGATCTCTTGCTCCCTCCCTCTCTCCCTGGCCCTCCCCATCTCCCTGGATGGCCAGCGCCCCACCCTTGCACCTTCCCAAGCCCCATCTAAGCAATGATAAAGTTCTATCAAATTCAGTTTGACACCACACCCATTTTAACTCTCCCTCGGGGCTTTAAGTTACCAGGATGTGCTCCCATTTTCCTCTTCCTACGTCCATTCTCCTCTAAATCAACTCTTTCTTCCTGCATTTTTCCCCCTGTTTCTTCAGGTAGCAGCTTGGCTTGGAATTCTTTGTTCTCAGTAACTTTCCCCTCAAATCCCTCAAAAGGTTGCAATGCCTGGGCCTGCCCTTCCCTGACCCTCTTCTGTTAGACTGTGCATTGCCATCTACTAGGTTTCCTGGGGTCTCTCTTCTCTGTAAGTCTGGGGGTTTTTTTTGGCAGAAAATATACATAGCTTGCTGTTGTGTTGTGTTGTGTTGTTTTGCTTCATTTCATTTTGTGTGTATGACTTCAATATCTTCCACACCAAAAATCCTTCGCAATTGTATTTGAAGTGATGAAAGACGGGAGAAAGACAACATAACAGCAGGTAGTGTAGCAACCATTGTTAATTCCTATCATTTTGTTTTGAGGTCATGTAATGTTTTTGTTGTTTTTGCGTTGTTTTGATTTTGTCTTCATTGTTGTTGTTTTGTTAGTTTCTTTTAATCTTTAAAATAAAAAATATCTCACTAAAAAAATGGGAGAAAGGAAAAGGAGGACGGGGGGGGGGCAAAAAAACCACTAAAGACTTCCTTTTAGTTCTTAATTAGAGTCTTATTGATGTAATGTCTTTTTTTCAGAATTTGCACATCTGGAACACATCATTTATCTCATTTGTAAGGAATTCCTAATATATTTATTTATTCTATTTTTGCTTATATTCCACCAGTGTGAATCTAAACTGTAAGAAAATGCATCGATCATAACAAGAAAAATTGCTTTTACTTTCCCTTGTTGAAACAATTTTTATAAAGTAGAGAAGCCATAAAGGTTGAGATTTCAATTGAGACACAGAGTAAAAGTATTTCCCTATTCTGTCTCTCCTATGACCCTCTCCATGCAAAAAATAGAAAGGAAATCATCAAATACACCAAGCAACCTTTGTTCCAGGCTCAAGGTTAAGTTTCCAAAAAGCAGTATTTAAGAACTTGTATTAAAACTTGATGAGACTGTCCTGCTCAGGCCACCATAACAAAATACCAACTACAGGGTGGGTTAAACAGCAGAAGTTTATTTTCAAGTTCTGGAAGCTGAGTGCTGGTGAGGGCAGGTTCAGCGAGGGCCTCTTTCTGCTTGCAGATGTTAGCCATTTCAGTGTCCTCACGTGACCTTTCCCGTCTCTTCCCTTCCAACAAGGACTCTAATCTCCTCCTAATCACCCAACTTTCATGGCCTCATCTAAACCTAATCACCTCTCAAAGGCCTTATCTCCAGATAGCATCTCATTAAGGCTTAGCGCTTCAACATAGGACTTTGAAAAGAACACAGTGAATCCAGAACAGGCCAATGTATTCTTCTCTGCACTTTTCCCTAACAGGAAAATCTATACGTGTCCTAATCCAGCAGATACTAACTACAAGTAGATATTTAGATTAATTCAAAGTAAAATGTGAGATTTGCTTCCTCAATTTCAGTAGCACACTTTAAGTCCCCAAGGTTTACAAGCAGGCCAGCGGGTAACATCTTGGGGACAAAGATATTGCCCATTTCCATCAACATGTTAGCTGACAATGGACTAGATCAACAGTTTACTATGAAGGAAATATTTCTAAAAGTAGTAATTCCAGACAGATAGATTATATAGGACAGCTACAAGGGATAGGCTGAGTACCACCTGCCCAGTGCTATCTCTTCTAACTCACTTTTTCCTGTGGTCCCAGGGATCGAACTCAGGGCCTTGTGCCTGCCAGGAAGGTGCTTGTGCCCCTGAGCTATATCATTTCAAAAACAAGGTAAGTCTTCATTACTCAGCTCAATTAACTAATATAAAGGGCTTTATTCACTCACAGAACTTGAAAATCAGACATTGTTTGCTCGGAGCTCTTGCTTAATTTTTCTCTAACTGCTCCAATTTTTCTATTAACAGTTAACTCTTAGCCAAATTTCTCTCCAGGAATATCAGTTGCTGCAGATTTTAGATCTCATGTTGTACTCTGCATCACACAAAGAGGTTTCCTCCCCATCCTACCTAAGAGTGAAAGTGCTTTACTTCCTTTTGTTTGGCCTAACTTTCCTAGAATTTCCAGGTACATAACGTGAAACAGAGTTCACAGGACTGGGAACTGATCCAATCCCCATGGTAGCTGTGCCAGATGAAGCTGACTTACTTAGACCCGTGAGGTCTCACTCCAGAAACTGAAGTGCACTAAACTCACCCCTGATAAAAACACACTTAATTACTACACCATACGAGAGGGTAGTTCTGCAGAAGAAACCGAGTGCTCTTGGAGATAAGAGGGATGAAGTGGGAGCAGGTCCCCTTCACAGGCGCTGAACTCTCAGCAGAAGGCTAGCACCTTGTCATAGTGATGGCAGGATTAGTCAGGCTGGAATGGGAAGTGCCCGTGCTGCCTTCTGAGGCCAAGACTCCTTAACCCTCTCCCTCCAGCTGACAGCCAGAACTGCCTCCGCTGAAGCTTTCCTCATTGTTTTTTTGTGGTTAATACGTGCTTTCCTTGTAATGCATTTCTTAAGACATGTTCCTAGGTATATCAGGGGCTTCAAAACAGAGGCATACAACAAAAAAGCAGGTTTCAAAACACCCAAAGTCAATAGGTTTCGAAAATACCAACCTGGGCCTGGGGATATAGCTCAGTGGAATAACCGCTTGCCTAGCAAGTGCAGGGTCCTGAGTTCGATCCCCAGTACCGCAAAAAAAAAAAAAAAGAAAGAAAATACCAACCAGAATCCATCAGAAAATAGAATGGACTGAAAATTACATTCAAGGTAACAGGAGAACTGCAAGACCAAATTCTACCGTTTAACCAACTCCTCAGGCAAGTTACTAAAACCTCAACTGTAACAAAGAACCTATGCAAAATAAATTCCAGAGTTAAATAAGATAAGGAACGTAAAGAACTTTAAAAAGTGGCTGGAGCACAGTGAGCATAAAAGAAAACTGATGATGACAGAATAATAAGGGTCATGCTGGTATAATAAATACTTTGAGGTCATTTTAGGAAGAAATGAGTTAGACCTACATGAAGAAATTATTTAAAATCCCCCAAATAACATGTAAAAAAATTCTAGATAGCAAAGCATGTCACAATAAGGATGAAAAAAACTATTTACAATAAAAGTTCCATCCTAAATCAATGCAACCAAGATGAGATTATTCATTATATGCCATTAGGACAACTGACCAACTATCTAAGAAGAAATATGTCTAGACAAATTCTACTTTGCATGAAACAATTCTGCATACACTAAATGCTTAAAATAAGAAGTTGTTTGTAGTTTTGTGGGACTACAAAATTCTGTAATGAAATCTGGATAAAATTTATATAACATGGGGCGAGAAAGGTCAACTGTAGCTTTAACATTTCTGGAAGGGGAGCACTGGTAGATTTTAAAGGTAATGTATTGGTGAGCATTATGAGTTACCTGACTACAAACCCTGGCGAAACCACCATTCCGCACCATTCTGCACCACCCAACTACCAATTCAGAGCCTCGGTAGCCAGGCCATTATCTTCAAAGCTACCGATCCTAATGCCCACATGCATAAAACCATCCACCAGCCTGCCCTCCCAAGCTTCGGTGGAAAAATAAAACCAAGCAAATGACAAAAGGAGAGAAACGTGAGGGTGAGATCTTCATAACTGCAGTTGCCAGCAATGCCCATGTATTGATATTTTTACCTGTTCATTTGTATAAGAGTAAAAAGAGTCAGGTACATGCTAGGCATTGAATATACCTCTTCATATTAAAGTACTTTAAACTTGGAAGTCTGTTATGTCTTACAATATGGAGGACGTTTCCTTGACCCAGGTCACAGCCCTTGGCTGCTTAGTTTTCTTCTTCTGAGTAGGAAATGAAGTGCACACCTAAACCACTCTCTTTATCAGGGTCTCACAGTTGGGCACTTTGCACACTATCTCTCATTGTCCTGGGGCCAGATGCTGGACAGCTGGGTACATCCCTTATGTCCAGGGTGCAATTGGAAGGGTTCCAATGGGTCAGTCTGTGGGGAACTCTTGAGACTCTAATTAACCCCTCCTGCTTGCCCCATAAACATTCTCCTGCACTCACCTGCTGCTCTCTGTTTCTGGAACACAGCCCCTTTGTGTGGCCCTGGGTGCCAGCCTCCTCTCCCTCTGTACGTGAGACCAGCAAGCTCTGCCCCACAGCTCTGCAATGAATGTGTCAGTCTGTTGTTTCATAGCAACAAAAGATCTCTTAAAACATCAAAATCAGTAACAAGATGCATACCTTTTCCTATCATATGGGGGAAGAAGTGTTTTGTTTTGTTTTGTCGAGTCCTAAGGTAATCCTCCTGCCTCAGCCTGCCGCAAAGCTGAGATTATAGGCAAGCACCACCACACGTGACTCAAAGCCTTGTTTTTGAAAGAAAAATCAGAGCTATTTCCATTTTCGGTGAAATATAAAGTCGCTGGGGCTGGGAAAGTTGAACTATCAAATCTATGGAGGTTATTTTATCTATACCTTAACTCTCTTGTTTTTGTTTCTGTTTTTGTTTTTGTTTTTGTTTTTGTTTTTGTTTTTGTTTTGAGATGGGTCTCACTATGCAGCTCAGGCTGGCCTTGAGCTCACTTTCTAGCCCAGGGTGGCTTCGAACTCACAACAATCCTGCCTCAGCCTCCTGAATGCTGGGATTACAAGCATGCACCGTCATGCTCACCTTATACCTTAACTCTCTATAGATCATTTTTGCTACAAAGAAAGAAAGGAAAGAAAAAAGAAAGAAAGAAATCTTCATTACGTCATCTCACCTGAGGATGACACAGTGGTACACTTCGTTCACATACCTTTTAATTCATCAAATAAATTTTGCATTCTAAAAGGAAAGACAAAAATATACAGCCATGAGTGCATTACTCCTTCCAGGGACAGCATCTCATCCTCTGAAGACCTTGTCCAGTGTCCACAAGATTACACAGAGCAAGCTTCCTTAGCTTCATACTGATCCTCTCCCCTTCCACTGGAGCTTTTCATTTTTCCACACATTGTCTCCTGTCTTGACAAAGAACTCTGGAATAAGCACTTTTGAAAAGCAACATCCTATAATAAAATGTATGAGGTCATCTCTGCCTTTGGACCCCGTCCACCCAGACATGAAATGACACCCCGCAAATCCCCAAGGTGGTATAGCTGCTGTATGGCTCACCACGAAAGAACCAAACCAGACCGCCCTCCTCAGTACCACAGCGGCTGGACAGAGCGCCAAAGTGCAACCGGACAGATGATGCATTCTGCCCAAACTCTGGGAAAAGCATTTTCTCCTTCTCCTCTCCTAGATACTCCACAGGGAAAACGGTTGGCCATTTCCATGGAACAGTCTCTCCTACAAAGTCTCCATCACACTGAGGCAAATCTCTCCGCTATCAAATGTAAACATTAGGAAACTGAACTGTTCTGTCAGCTTGGCGTTGCTTATATTTTTTGAAAACTCAAGCACAGAATTTGGAGGAGAAACTTTTTTCGTTTGGAGGTAATGGAACGAAAATAACGAAAGGCACATGTCAAAGGGAAAACTCTAAGGACTAATTTGAATTTTTAGTTGTTGCTCTCCTGTAGGGGCAGTGCAAGCGGTTTCCTTAAAGAGAAGTCTACTATTCTCATACTATTCTCTGTGAGGATAGTATGAGCTTTCATTAATATGGACCTGAAGTCAGTTCAGGATCATTGCTACAGCTGCATCAAAATAGTGGATATAAAGAGCTAGTCGCAATATTTAAAATATAAGCACCAATTTTTTCTTTGGTTTAGATCCAGAGTGATCCCCAAAACTGTCCTATGCCCAGAGCCAGAGCTTTTGGAAGGTGATTGGGTTATAGGGGTGCTGTACCATTGGCGGATTCATCCACTACTGATATCAGTGGCTACGAGGAGGACCCAGAAGAGGAGGAGAAGCGGAAGGATGCGTCTCCCTTCCCAGCCCTTCCCCTATCCCTCAGCTTCCTGACAGCCCCGTCGTGCGCACCTTCCCTCCACATTACCCTCCCCACCCCGCTTCCCCTCCTGCCTTGGACTGAGCTGACTGTGGACCGAATCCTCAAAGAGCTGTGAGCAGAAATAAGTATCTCCGCTTTCAGTTATGGACGTCAGAGACCGTGTCTCAGCAAAGCAAAACTGACGAACACTGCTCTGGTACTGTTTTGTCCACCACCCTTTCCCTCCCCACAAAAACTATTGCAATAATTACTTGGACTCACTCATACCAACTGTATCAAATGAGCTCCAGTCTAAAATAGCTCAGGGTTTGAGTCCTTACTTTTAGGTAAGTAACAGAGAAGGTATTTACCATGGCATTTTTTGTGTAATTCTGCAGTGAAAGAAAATTGGTTTGGATCAAAAAAATGTTCATAAAAGTAAGTGGGAATCTTTCTGACCTAGTAGGTAGAAATCATTCTTTTCCTCTGCAATAGGAAAAAATGATGTTTAAAACCAGAACCTCTGTCTACACTTATCAACACCTCTAGAATTACTAATTAATAATTCAGGAGGCCCTAAGTGAATACAAATGAAGGAACATAGCCTGTTCCATGAGCAAATGCACTGTGCCTTTCTACTGACAGAAAGTCAAGTGTCAACAAACTATAAGCAATTTATCCTTCCAGCTCCTCCTTGAAATTATTTTCTTAAAGAAAAGGCATTGCAATATTCTCCATGTGTAGGTAGAAAGTCAGAGAGAAGAAAGCACAGAAAAATGGAAAAATTTTTCTCTTATAAATCTGTCTTTGTACTTAGCCGCTCCCTTGGAGCAAAACTGTATGACAACCCAGAACTTACCCTATATAAATCCTAGCTTACTTTAGAGTTGTTAAAGGTATTTTTATAAATTATAATTCAGAACAATAAAATTGGAGACCATTACTAAAGGTAAAACAATAGCATATTACATTTATTATACAACTGCATGGCATGTGTGTTTCAAACCAAAGACGTTACTTATGCTAATGAACCTATAGATTTGCTGAGAAGGTCCCTCGTTATGGTTGCCATTTCTTCTTTAACCTGGGAGATTACTTCTTCTCTGATCTCCTGTGTAAACTCATGCATTTGTTTTGTTTTGTTTTTCCTTCTGCTGCTAGCATTCTGGAGAATTCCGGTGAGTGGCTTCTGATTTCCTGTCTCTTTGTCCTCTGGATTTGTGCTGGTGGGTTGGAGGTCCAGGGTTGCATTTTGCTCCTACACTTTGTCATTTTCTTTTTTTATTTTATTTTTCTGTGTTGATACTTGTAAGTTTCTTATGGTACGTAGTTTTATCACTAGTATGGAGGCTTCTCTAGGGAATGGCTGTTCCTCAGAGATGCCCTCCAGGTACAGGTGGTTCTTGGTCTGTGGTTTCTGCCAAGATTCCTCCTTCCCAATTTACTGAGGGTGGGATGTTGAGACCTATTTGGCTCAGCGTCCAGCCCTTTGGTACTGGACTATGGTGAGGATTATGGCCCCAGAAAAGCACAGCTGCTTTTTGAATAAGAGTGATACTGGCTGCCCTAAGTAAATTTGAGAGCCCTTCATCCCCTCCGATTTCTACAAAAAGCTTGAGGAATATATAATATCCTTAAAGGGTTTGTAGAATGCAGCAGTAAATGGATCAGGTGCTGGGCTGCTTTTCACTGACAGAATCTTTATTACAGTCTCAGTTTCATTGCTTGTCCCTACGTTGTTCAGCATTTTCTGTGTCCTCTTGGGTTAGCTCTAATGATTTGTACGAGTACGGGAGTCTGTCTATTTCATCTAAATTTGTAAACTTTTAGGAATACAATTTTTCATAGAAATTACTATGTTCTGTCTTTTACCTTTATGATTTCAACTTTTTCAGTTCTAATTGTATTGATGTGTTTTGTCTCTCAGTAAGTTTGGCTGGGTCTATTTTGTTTACTCTTTCAAAGAACAAGCTCTTCAATTTGTTGATTCTGTGTAGTTTTTTTTTTTTTTTTTGTCTCAATTTGACTGATTTCCACTCTAAGCTTTACAATTTCCCTTCTTAACTTTGTCTTGGGATTGGACTGTTGTTGTTTATCAGTATTTTAAGATTTCCTGTAAGATTATTTATTTGCTGTTGCTCTATCTTGCTAATGTCAGCACTGATTGCAATAAACTTCTGTCTTAGGACTGCTTTTGTAGTTTCCCAAATGTCCGTACATTAACTTCTAAATTTTTTAAACTTCTTCCTTGATTTCTTCTGTGACCTCTTGGTTATTTATGAGTCAGTTATTAATTTTTTAGGTGCTTCAACATTTTCCATGATTTCTTCTGTCACAGGGGCTGCATAGGACACATGGGACGATTTCAGTTCTTTTGTTTATTTAAGGCAACTTTGTGGACTAGTTTGTGATCTAGTTTGGAAAAAGTGGGCTGCGGATATAGCACAGTGGCATAAGTGACTGCCTGGCAAGCGCAAGGTCCTGAGTTTGATCCCTAGTACTAAAAAAAAAAAAAAAAAATGGAAGAAGGAAAACTTACTGTGTGATGCAGAAAAGAATGTATATTCTGTTGTAGTACAGTGAAATACTCTGTAGACACCTATTAAGTATCTATGCCCAAGGATGTGTTTCAGCTCTATTTCCTTACTGGTTTTTTGTTTAGTCAATCTATCTCTTTGTGAGGTGTTAAAGTCCCCCTATATGATTGTGCTAGTGTACGCTTGATCTTGTATGCTCAGCAGTCTTGGTTTTATGAAGATAGATGTTCAGGTACTTGGCTCATAAATATTCATAACAATACTCATTGCACTCTTGCCTTAACTGGTTTGTAGTGACTGTTTTTTGTCTCTTCTAACCAGTTTTAGCTTGAAATTTACCACGCCTGAGATTAAAATTGTTACCTCTGCTTTTTTTTCAGAGTCCTGGTGCCAGAAACACTCTTTTCCATCCTTTTTTAGCATATGAATATCTTCTTGTCTGAGATGAGTTTCTTGAATGCAATATACTGTCTGATTCTTTTTTTTTATAGCCTCCCAATCTGTGCATTTTAATTGGGCAATTGAGGCTTGTTATGGTTCTGATATAAGCATGTCTTTGTATCTGGAAACTGGTTTAAAAAAATGTGTCTGGTTGCCAAGTTGACAAGGGGTGGAATGTTATGGTTGATACATTGTGTCAACTTGGGGAATCTAGAGGTTTAACTGAGTGACTCAGGAGGAAGCTGGGGTGCTTCCTTTGTAAACATCCTGAGCCTGTGGAGGAGGAGGGCATGGAGATTGTGTGAGAGGTTCATGACCTCTGGGTGGGGTAGGTTGTTTGCAATGTAGGGAAGAAAAGGAGGCTGCTTGCAGCCATTCTTCCCTTTTGCTCTGGTTGTTTTTGCTGTACTCTGCTGCCCTGAAGTTTGTCCTCTGCCATGTGCCACTCTGACTCTGAAGCAGCCAAGTATGGACTGAAACCTCCACAACTGTAAGCTAAATACACCTTTCCTTCCTTCATTTTGGGCGTTGGGTATTTTGTCTCAGCAACAAGAGAAAAGTAACCAAGACAAGGCCATTCACATTGAGAGATATTACTGAGATGAGTTGATAATATACTATCATTTTACTCTCTCTCTGTTGGTCACTGCTTTGTTTTTCTTTTCCTGTTCTTCCCTGCTGTTTATCCATTGAGGTTGCTTGGTGTTTTCATTTGATCTGGCTTCTTAGCTTTACTGGTTTTGCTGCTTCTGTCTAGGACATTTTTGAGTATCTTGTGAAGTGCTGATTTATTGCTTATATATTTCCCAAGCTGGTCTTTTCGTTAAATATCCTTATTTCTCCATCTATTTTGAAAGAAAGCTTTGATATGTACGTTAACCTGGGTTGGATGTTATTTGCTCTTACGGCTTCAAAAAATTCATTCCAACCTCTTCTGGCCTATAAGGTTTGTGTCGAGAAATCTAGTGTAATTCTAATGGGTTTACTTTTATATGTGAATTTTTGGTTTTCTCTGACCGCTTTTAAAATTCTCGGTTTTGATGGATATCTGGAAATTTAACTAAGGGTATCTCTTGATGAGCTTCTTTATTTGTAATTTTTTTGATATTCTGGAAGCCTCACTTGTATATTTGGGGAGATTTCTGCTATGATTTCTGTAAACATATTGATTCCATCTGTGTTACCATCTTGTTTCATCAAACCCCAATAAACTTTACACTGGTCTTTTTAGTGTTGCCTAGTAATTTATGTATGATTTTTTCTTGCTGTCTTCTTTGGTGTGTCTTCTTTGAGGACTTCTTCAAAATTTACCATTTTACATATTGCTGTCTTCACATAAATTGTTCAGAATACCAGATATAAGCATGTAAAACTTATATAAAAATATATAAAGCATGCAAAATATATTTAAAAATTTGTTTTTACTCTTTATGATTGTAAGGTAATCTAGATATTGGCATAGAGAAAAATCCAATACCTGCCAGTACTTGCTACCTTGACTATATTAGTAAAATGAGCAACAGTGATATCAAATATTAACTGTTTACTGACAAATCCTAGGAACTGCTCATGAATATCTCTTAACTAGGGCAAAGAGGACTATGTTCTTAGTGAAGGAAATTAGGTCACCCATACATTGGCCTATAGTACCTCTGATCACTTATTTCTCCTGGATGTAGGTAGCAGTACCAGAGATCAAACAGAGCACTAGAACAAATGTCTTCTTCAGGATCATGGCCGCTGATGATTATGCCCTCCACACCCAGCCTCCCACAACAGAATGCAGGCTCTGTGATCTGACTGGTGTGACCCCATTCCTCCTAGGAGACCCTGTTTAGCACTCACCTTCCCCAAGCGTACTTCCCAAGGCTATCTCTCACCTGGACTCTGTGATAGGGTAACAATTCAGTCCTGAAGCAAAATTATCCTCCTGGGTGTGAGTCTCCTCTTTGATCAGTTTGGTCAGATGATTTTCACTTCTGTCATCCTGTGCTGTGGAGACCCCAGGAGCAGTGGCACCATTGACTGGAGGAAGGTATGTGGTCCTGGGGTCCTCCTAGTTCAGTATGCAGATCAGACAAGCAGATGGTGGCAGAGGGTGAGGCATATGGTCCCAGGACTGATGAAATTTTTAAAACTATTTACACTGTTACAAATGAAACTGTATTTTATATTTTATAACATAACGGATTTCATGAATTTCTGGCTCTTTTTTTAAAAAAAGAGAGATTCTCTTTTGAGTTGTTGATAGCATATTTACATTCTTTGTAAATCTGTAAAATTTTATGGATAACAATTTTAGGGCAGATGTTCATAACCATGGTACTATTTTTCTACTGTCCTGAAGGCAAAAGCCAAGTCTTAAGTATGTGCTATTTCCCATGCCTAGTACTGAGAAGGGAGTTAGAGAGTATTAGAACTATGAGTGGGTAAGGCAGGTTGGCCTCCTACTGCAGGTGAGACAATGTGGTCCAGTGGCCTCAGCTGCTGTCGGCCTCAGCCACGCAACCAGTGGCAGATCTCAGAGAAGCCAAGGTTTCCTCCTCTTAGAACAGTGCCTTGATAATATTTGCTGATTGGTGATATGGTGCTTCATGAAGCTAATTATTCAATAGTAGCTGTCAATCCTTTGGTAAATAAAAAGTAAAAAAGACATTTCTCTTCTCTGACGTGTTCTTCATTACTTGCACTGACTGACTCTAACTTATTAGCTATGTTCAAAAACATGTATGATGATTATTTGTAATGAAATTATATTTCAGAATAAATCCAGCTACAGAGTTGCATAATTCTGACTTGATGATTAATAGTTTGGGCAGGGTGCAGAAAACTGATATAGTCCTGAGGAAGAAAATAATAATCCAGGGAGAATGTCTTCGAACTATATATGCCTTCCCTTGATTCCAACAGATCCCCTGGAGTGTGCTCTCTGCTGCCATCCTCTGTGTCACCCTCATCTCACAGGTTTACAACCTGTGAGAGCTGCATGTGAACAAAAGTGCTGAGATCCCTGCAGGAGATGATCAAAAGTAAAACACACTTAAAGGAAATCAGGGTTAAACGCACATTATCATACTTTTTAAGAAAGTGTGCAATACCCCATTTTTTATATAATGGAATATTACTCAGCTATAAAGAAACACAAACTTGAGGCTTTTATACATAAACGGTCTCCACTACAGACCATACTCGTAAGTGAAGTAAATAAGACTCATGTGTAAACACGGTATTGGCTCCCTAGTATAAGAACCTGAAAGAGTAAATAAAATCTAAAAGGTACAATAGATGGTGAGAAAGGGAAAGAAACTGCTCAAAAGGAAAGAACGACTGGGATGAAGGAAAGGAGAAAATAAAGAAGGAAAAAAGCTATATATATAAGATGGGCAGGATTACTTTCTATTCCTTTCTTGAAAGGAACAATTGATATTTAATTGTTTGATCATTCTTGCATGTCTGTATTCATTTATCTGAGTAACCAATATGAAGATAACAGCACGAAATACAACAACTATTGCTAATTTCTTTTCACCCTGTCTGAAATTCTGTATTGTTTTTATGTTGTTTTATTTATGTCTGTGTGTTTGTTAATATGCTTTGGTTCTTTTATCTCTAAAAATAAAATTTAAAAAAGAAGAAATTGTGGAATATACAAAATGTGCCAGGATTGCCAGATGCACTCAGAAAGACTCAAAAGGCTTTTATGTGATCAATAAAAAGAAGAAAATGAAACATTCATACATGAAACAAAGCATAAATATAAAACATATTATACCCTTATGTATACTTTTATATGTATGTACATGCACACTCTGCATATACACACCTGCATGTACTCAGAATAAAACGGAGTTTGTAAACGGGAAATCTACTGATAGAAATGAAGGAATTTTCCAAGTAAGGGACAATCTAAGAAGGCTAAAAGCAGCCAATGCTATAGGAAACCACAGAGGGACCTGCTCAGCCATGCTGGAAGTACAAAGTAGGGAGGCTAGCTAGGTGGCGGCACACTTTGCAGGCTAGGATTAGGGCTTGTAGATTTTATAGTGAACAGAAAACCACCACATCTTTCTAAGGAAACAGTGCAATAAAAGTCATTCTTGTGGGATTTTCTTCTTGCACTTGTAAGAAACAGCAGTGTCTGAATTAGAGATGTTGAGACTTGACATCGAGATTTATTTGGAAGCTGACAGACCATACAGAAGACTAACACTGTGAATGTGGAAAGAAAGAAGTGACTTGTGAATAATTCCAGAGGAAAACCCAGAAAGATCTGGCGTATAATAAGGAGTTAAAAATAGCTCTGAGGTTACGAGGCTGGAGAATGTATTTGCACTGCTGTGGTACCATGAGCAAATAGACTCTTGCTCTTTTTATAGAAAATTGAAACATGCATGGTCACAGATAAGTTTTTCTTCATAATTTTCTTCTCATTTTCATGAAGAATGAAATAAATCTAGAATGTCTTTTTCAGTCACTTCGTCTCATCTTACTACACACATACACAGTTCTTCCAAATACATATTTTGAGAAGTGATATATGATTTTTAGGTACAAATTTTCAGCAAGAAACTATACGGTACCATTAATTTCCTTTCCACCACTATCTCTCATTATTCAGCACCCTGAGAACACTAATCTCTAGTCCATCCGAGTGACTTTCCCTTTCTTCAATAACTGTACCTCTGTTCTTAGCATGAGGGCCTTTCTACAAAACATTCACCTTTCTATTTGTTCCCCTGAAAAATACCTCCTTATTCTTTAAAACCCAAATTACTGATTCATTCTCTGTGATGTTTTTCCAGAGTTTCATCCTTTCCTCAACAAGCACTTTTGGCACCACTGAACATTATAAGAGATATTTTAGGACACAAATGTACAATGTCTTTTTATGTGTGTCACTCCATTAGAGTGTAACCTCTAGGAGAGATAAATAAACAATTATACTAAGAAATCCTCTCTAATAATGACAGAACTTGTACTAAGTAGAAAATATAAGGAAAAAGCTATTCCAGTCTCTTTATGCAAGAAGTGTCTCATGACAACCTACGTTCCAAATTACAGTAATACTTTGGTTCATGAATGATTCTATTCACGAACACTTTGGAAAGTTTGGCTTCCACTTGCACATTCTACACTGGGTAACAAAGAAGATCATGTTCATCTTTCCTGCATGAACATGAACATGGCCATCTTCCCCTCTCTGGCCTGTGATGGTGGCTTCCACTAGTCAAGACCTTGATCCCAGACAGAACTGTGCACACACTCTGGGAAGCATTTTTGTGTGTTTTTTACCACACACAGTACTGTACAGTATTACTGAATCCAGAGTGGCTCTAAAGAAAGTGCAGAGCAAGCTTGGTGGTAAAAAGAAAATACAGAGCAAAAGAGTGGAAATGAAGGGGACGAGAACATGCAGAGGGGTAACCAGGCATGGCGATGCACATGTGTAATCCCAGCCCTTGGGAAGCTGAGGCAGGGGGATTGCTGTAAGTTTGAGGTCAGCCTGAACTACATAATGAGTCCCTGTCTAAAAACAAAACTTATAGAGCAATAACGAAGGTAACAGGAAAGTACACAACAAGAATCATAAGAAAAATAACCATTGAATTAAAGAAAGAAATTGTAGAAAGCACAATCATGATATTCATGTGATTGATCTGGCCGTGGAGTCCAAGATGGCTAAGTCAACAATATATACTGTTTTGAAGAATGTGATACAATCAAAGGAACTGCTGTGGCAAAAGGAGTAAAACTGTTAACCAAGCAGAAGACACAAATGCTGGGAGGTGTGGGGAGATTTGTTAGTACAACTGAATGAGAAACAGCTGACAGGTGGTAGCATAAGTGAAGCTATGTTCTGTGAAAAAGCCAGGAAATTGCACAGTGATTTACTGTAAGAAAAGTCCTTTATAAGTACAAAGAGTGGTGAATTTAAAGCCAATAGAGGGTGGTCTGATAAATTCCATAAGAGAAGTGACATCCACAGTGTGATATGACATGGTAAGGCTTCCAGTTCTGACAAGGTCACTGCAGATGCCTGAAAAAAAAATTCTCAAAATCCATGAAGGCAGAAAGGTGGATCACTCAATGAGTGTTCAGTTGCAATGAAACGGCTCTTCTGAAGAAGATACTGAACAGAATCTACGTTGTGTAGAAGGAAAAGGCATTGCCAGCCCATGAGCCTATAAAGGACAGATTGTTTTGCTGTACACAAGCACAAGCACTAATCTGAAGACTGAGCTACCACTGGTGCACCATTCCCAGACCCCTCATGCATTCAATGAGCAAAATGTGAGCCAGGCCAGGTGTATGACACAGGAGGAGCAGGACAAAACCTTGGGGCACAAGGCAACTGTTCATGGAATGACTGCAGGAGGTGTTCACACCCACCATTAAGAAATACCTTTCTGACAACCAACTCCCTAAAAGATGCCTTCCTTTGATGGACACTGCCCCAGCACACCCTTCTGGCTGGGTGGGTGATACGGACACTGAATGTGACTTCCCCAACACAACACTCTCCCCCAACACAACACCTTTCCTGCAACCCATGGACCAGCAAGCGATTTGCAACTTCAGAAAGCTGTACACAAAGGTGCTCTTCACCAAGTGCATCCATGTCTCTGAAGAGATATTGTTGACTCAAAGAGTTCTGGAGGAAACATCTTAATGTCTTCCATTGCATTCACTTCATTGACAAAGCTTGGGAAGATGTCACGTACCAGACCTTAAACTCAGCCTGGAAGACATGGTGGCCAGAATGTGTTACTGAACATGAATTTGAAGGCCTGATGCATAGATCATAGAGAAAACTGTGTCCATGGGCAAGAGCGTGGGTCTAAGCATCAATTGTGCAGACACAGAGGAGCTTGCTGAGGACCACTTTTTAAAATAATTTGTTACTGTTGTGTAGGACTACAGGCTTGCAATTAAATCTCTCTCCCAAATCTCAACCTCTCATTTGGACCTTGCAAATCTTTACTTCAGGTGGTCTGACCGACAGATGCCAAGGTAAAGTACAAGAAATTTATTATGAAACAAAAAATGGAAGAGCAAGAGAATGCAGAGAAACTACGTGGCAGGCCTGACACTTGAGGGTGAGGAATTAAAGTGGGAGGAAGTAGTGTGGGCTGGGAAGAAGCTGAGGATGAAGAGCAGCACGAAGTCTCAGCTGGATCCCTGGGAAACTCAGCACAAAGCTGAACTAGGGAGCAGTCCCTCTGTGGGTGAAGACACTTGCACCTGGTACCTACACCATGCTAGTCATTGGTTGAGAGGTGCATGGAGGAAGCTTAGGAGTTCTCTAGAGAAAGAGATTCTGTCTTAGAGGAAGAGCTGAGAAATGCACCTTCACAGCCCCCAGCCTGGCTCACAGGCTGAGTTCTTCCAAGCGGAAACCAAATCACAGTCTCTTTGTATTTCAGAATTTACTACAGTGCCTGAAATTTGGGAACTACACCATCAACGCTTTAAAAATGACATTTTTAGGTGCAATATGGTGAAAGAGGCACTGTAAGGGCAAAGCGTATAAAAATGTATCACTGATTTGATTATACAGGTGTTATGAAAAACACATGAGATTGTTAGGTAACGACACATTGGTGGCAAAGGAGAAAAACAAAGCACCAATAGAATTTACTACAAGTCAACGGTCCTCACGGGCAACTAGAAAAGTTTGCCAAATCCCAGATTCCCAAAGACATCTGGACAATAGATTCTTGTCATAATTCCATGAGAATTAACTTAGGAATGTGTTTGGCCCAAATGAATGGATTATGAGGCTGCAATTATAGATAAGATGTTGAGGGCCAAGCGTACTGAATGTAGCATTGTCTGTACCTTGCAATCACATTCCAAATTGTGCAATCCTGAAATTCACAAGCTTGTTGTGACCCTCCCTCAATCATAGTCAGCATGTACAACTGTGCTTCCACCAGTAAGTGCCATTTAAAGGTTTATAAGACTACATCTGCATCTATCATTAAACAACACTGCAGTTTCTCTATGGTGCACTTCTGATTAAGCTGCTCTTCTTTGTTTGTTTTAGATCATTGAACTTCATTTGGTGTAGCCAGGGAATATCTGCGTATAACTTCTTTCAGCAATTCAAGCTTATTAATATTTTTAATATGGTTCTTGTGCAGATTGGTGGCAGCCAGGGGACCATGGGATTGATGAAGCAAGTCTGAGACCTGTAATGGGGACATCTCTGAGTGGAAAACTCCAGGATAATGCAGGACAGTGAAGCAATACTGTGAAGCCTTGTGCTCTGCTGACCTTCTAGGTTTTGAGATGACTCAGATCTTAACACAAGTGATGCAAGGTAAAATTTCCTAGTGGAAGATGAGTGATATGACATTAACTCTCAAAGGTCTTACCATTGGATAAAATACATTAAAAGTAAAGACTCCCAGTGCCCCATAATTCCTAGAGATGGAGAAAAAGGACCCATTGAAACTTGAGGAGTGACAGGAAGCAGAGATAAAAGGGCAAGGGTTGCAGTCAACATACAGATACGTGCCACGTTAAGAAGGTGGGCTGAGAGAAAATTCATGACGGCAATGAATTCGGACCTACTCCTTAAAGGCATGAGGAAGAAGGTGGGCATTGCAGGGGACATGATGACCAAAGAGAGGTGTAGCAATTGTATTCAGGGTTTAGGGGAGGGAAGGGTTTGGTCACTGATACCAAAACCATGACAGAGGACAACTTAAAGAGGAAAGGGCTTATTGGGCGTATGGTTTCAAAAAGCTCAGTCTGTGATTGGCTGGGGCCAAGGTAGGAATATCACGGCAGAAGGGGTGGTGGAGGAAAGGTGGCCAGTTCCTGCACTGGGGAAACAAAGCGGGGGGGGGGGGGGGGGGGGGGGGGGGGGGGGCGGCAAGAGGAAGGGACAAGAAACCACATACAGACACCTCCGCGACCCACCCAGACACACCCTAAAATGCACGTTTCTGATCCCTTATGTGGTTTCCAAGCCAGTCAAGCTGACCATTGAGCTTAAAAATCACACCAGTTCATTTTCAAATAAGACGTTAAGAACACATATTGGAGAAAAGAACAGTTTTTTTCCAATAAATCGTGCAGATAAAATTGAATAACATGTACAAGAAAATGAATAGAACTAGACCCTTGTCTCTTACCAGTTATAAAAATCAACTCAAAATGAAGGAAATACTTAAATATAACACATGAAACTAATAAAACACAGGGAAAACACTTCATAGCATTGGAATGAGCAAGCAAGATCCCCCAGGAAACAAAAGGAAAAATATACAAATGGTATTACATCAAACTAAAAAGCTTCCAAACATCAAAGGAAGCAATTAACAGAGTGATGAGAAAATATACAGAATGGGAGAAAACATTTGCAAACTGTACATCTGACAAAAGGTTAAAATTCAGACAACATAAGGAATCCAGCCCAGCTGCACACACACAAAACATCTGATTTTTAAAAATGAGCAATAGATCTGTATAAACATGACTCAAAATAAGATACACAGGTGACCCATGCATACTCAAAAAATGCAAAATGTTAGTAGTGATTGGGGAAATGCAAATTAAAACCACAGAAGGATTTATCCCAGTAAGAATAGTTATTATCACAAACACTAAAGAAAGCAAGAGCTGGAGAAGAAGTAGAGGAATGGAAATCATTCACAGCACGCAGGGAAATGTAAACTGGAACAAACACTGTGGAGAATGGTATCAATGTTTGTCAACAAATTAAAAATAGGAAGAACTGCCACATAACTCAGCAGCCCCACTACTGAGTACATATCCAAAGGAAATGAAAGCCATATGTTAAAAAGACATCAACGTGCCCATGTTCATTGTAGCACTAGTGAAGGAAAGCAAATGACTGTGTTCTCCCACTAATAATAAAGAAAATGTGGTACATGATCACGATGACATACTATTCAGCCACAAAAATCATGTAAACTTATTACTGGCAACAACGGGAGACCATTGTGTTGATTGTGAAATAAGCAGATACAGAAAGACAATGCCTGCATGGTCTCACATATGTAAATATAAACAATGTGAAAGCTCAGTGATGGTTACCAGGGAGTGGGAAGAGAACAGTAGAAGGATAGATAAGGAAAGATGGACCAATGACTACTAAGTTACAGTTAGACAGGAGTAAGTTCAGGGATGCGATTGCACTCACAGTGACTACACGTAGTGATAATATATTGTATATTTCAATACAGCACGAAGAATTTGTTTTTAATATCTTCATCATAAAGATCAACATTTACTGCATATTGATAGCTTCAAATTGGTTACTCAGATAAACAAACATAGGCATGTAAGATTGATCAAACAATTAAACATGAACTGTTCTTTTCAACAAAGCAATAGAAATCAGTAGTACAACTATCCTAGCTATCCTACGTGTGTTTGTTAATTTTTTTCCTTCTTTTATCTTTAAAATTTAAAAAAATCTATATTTAAGGAAACATGTTTACCTTGATTTGAACATTGCACAATGTGGACAGGTACAAGAATATCACATGATACCCTATAGATATGAACAACTTTTTATGTTTTTAATGTATCAGTTTAAAATTTGTTTTTAAGAAGTTATAAAAGTAGAAGAAAATTTCTTGCAACAGTAAGGAGTCTTTTGTATAACAGAGAAAAAACTGTTGATCAGTCATCCGTTCATTTACTTATATCTTACTTTGTTCCAAAAAGAATTTGTGGTCGTTTATTGGAATATTAGCTTTGGATCATATCTTAGTTGCTTTTATCACTGCTGAAACAGAATACCCAAAACCCAAAGGTGAAGAGGAAAGGTTTATTTTGGCTCGCAGTTTGTAGAGGTTTCAGTTCATAGCCCACTGGCTCCAGGACAAGGTTGCGTGGCAGAGGAGCGTCACAGAAAATAAACAACAGTGCATGGCCTGAAAGGCAGGAGGTGACAAAAGCAGCAAGGAATAGGCAGTCTGCTCTGTCTTCCTTTTATATTCCATACACGTCATAAGCCTATTGATTGGCAGTACCAATTCTAAGGTAGGGTTTCTGTTATCCACTCCCTTAACCTAGCATCACACCCTTGACCCACATTCACAGACCCTAACCCAGTGACCTTCAAAACTCTCCACCTGTCACTGCATGAGTCTTTGGGGGAACATCTAGATACAATCATAACACTCTGTCTCTGACCCCCTAAAAGACTCATGTGCATCCATTTGTGCAAAAGGCATTTAGCTCATCTTGAAGAGTTCCCAAAGTCCTAGTATTTCAGCATCATTAAAAGTCCAAGTCCAGTCTCCTCTAAGATTTAAAGAAACTCTTAGCTGTGAGCCCTTGTACAAATGAAAAGAACGACAAACACAACATACAATGGCACAAGATAAATATTACCATTCCAAAAAGGTACAGATAGGTGGCTACAAAGATGTGGAACCAAAGAAAGTCTAAAATCCAGCAGGGCAAAAGTTAGGTCCTGTGGTTCCATGTTCAATATCCAGGGCAATCTGTTGCAAGATGTGAACTCAAAGGGTTTGGATGGCTGCACCCCTACGGCACTGAAGATGGTTGTATCTCTCATGGCTTCTCACTTGGGCCAGCTTTGCTCATTTCTTACGGCTTTCCTCAAGCAATTCACATTCCTAGCTTCTCCAACCTTCTGGGGCCATCTCTGCACCTTGGGTTTCACACTCACAGTTTCTCACACTGCCCTCTCAGAGGCACACTGCCTTGTCTCCCAGTGTTTTGGAATCTGACTGGAAGCCTTCCTGACCTCAAAATTCTTGCATTCTGTGTGCACATAAAGCCAGCAACATGTGGGTGATGACAAAGTCTGCGGCCAGCTGGAGCAGTAGCAAGGCTTCCTTCTCTCTTGGTTGTCAGAGTCAAGTGCCTGGATTGCTGAATCTTATAAACCAGATACCAAGGAACAAATTCCCTAAGCTGCCACCATTCTGGAACATGGTTCTCTAGTGTTCTCTCTTCAAAGCAAAATCTTTCACATTTGCCACTCTCAGCCACAAAAAGTGGAGTCCTGCCGATTCTTGTGATGTCCTCAGGACATGTTTTAAATTGTCTTATTCTTTCTCAGCAACCATGTTCTCCTTTGCTCCATCTTTGAAGTCCACAGGAGTACTGGAGCTTCCTTTCTGGCCAAACGCAAACATTTTAAATCATTCTACTGGTGTCTTTGCTCTTGATTCTCAACATAGACCTGGCAAAAATCCTCCAACAGAAGCCATGCCACTGCTTCAACATTAGATTACCTTAAAACTTTTTCCACCAGATTAATTAGGCCTCTGCCCTTAATCTCAATCAGAGTCAAAACCTCTGGGCAAGAACAAAATGCACAGAAATGTGTTGCTAAAGCATAACACCCATAGTCTGGAGTCCAAAAGCTAAGGCAGTCTTTCTTCCCAGCAGAAAACTCCTCAGCCTGATCTTTACAGGCAGCATTTCTATCAGCATTCTGGACTTCTGAGCTCTGATCCAAATCTCCCAGTTTAGTTTACAGCATTTTAGAACTGCTTCTTCAACCTGCCTTTCTAAACATTCCCAAAGTCTTTCCACAAGCCAGTTCCAAAGGATACTGTCTTGGTTAGTTTTCTCTCATTGCTGGGACAAAATACCTGATGCTCAGAAATAAGAAAGGTGTATTTAGCTCACAGTTTGTACAGGTTTCAGTCTATACTCAGCTGGATCCAAGGCAGGGTGGCACATGGCAGAGGGCAACCGTTCACAGGCAACAGAACACAACAAAAGCAACCAAAGCAAAAAAGGAGGAGCTGTAGAGAGCAGGATCTTTCCCTCCCTTGTACTGTACGCAAACTACATGCCCCAGGGTCAGTGTAGCACTCATACCCATAATCCCAGCATTGGACCATGGATCAATCAAAAACTCTAGAAGCCTGTGTCCATGACTGCATGAGGCTTTGGAAGGACATCCAGACAGAAACCATAACACATCCTGAACCAAAGGGCCAGGTAATATCACAGCAATAACCCAACTGCCAGTACCAAAATCTGTCTTAATTACTTTTCCCATTGCTGAAAAAAATACTCAATAACCAAAGTTAAAGAGGAAATGTTTATTTCGGCTCATAGTTTGTAAACATTCGAGTTCCTAGTCCACTAGATCCAAGGCAGAGGGGCATGGCAGAGAGACATCACAGAGGAGAAAAACAGTTCATGACGTGGAAGGCAGGAGACGGAAAAAGCAGCAAGCAGCAAACTCTTCCCTCTCTCCCTTTCATAGTCCACACAGGTGATAAACCTATTCATTGGTGCCACCTACACCAAGGTGGGGCTTCCATTGTCTACCCCTTTAATCCCAGGATCACATCCTTAACCCATGTTCACATACCCTAATCCAACCACCTTCAAAACTCCCCACCTATGACTGCATGGGGCTTTGCAGGGCCATCTAGGTACCATCTGTAACAGATCGTATTGTGTAGAACTTTGAATTTTAAAGAATAAAATCTATTATTCCACAAAGAATGAAGCATGATGATTAAAACTTATGATCACAAACATGGTGGTCCACTAACTGCCACCTAAATAAGGCAAAGAGACTTCGGAAGTACACTAAGGGACAACCAAGAGCACATACATTCCTAAACCCCTTGGAGTCCGACAATACTCCTCATACCTTTCTGGCCTGAAGAGCAAGCTGTTGTTATGTATAATCTTGCTATTGTTTTTCAAATGCTTGAACTCAGACACACTTGAAGAGATCAATTAGAAAACCATTAATATGTAACCAGGCCACAAAAAAAGAATGGGAGTGGGAGGACAGGAATATTACAAAACAAATACAAGAAATACTGTAAAAAGTTGGTGGGATCTGCCAGCTGATTAAAAATAGGAATTGGGAGAGAAGCCAAAGAAAAACCGAAGGTTCAGGATGGTATCGATAATAGGGTGGCAGTGGGTTTAACAAAAAGCAGAAACCTTACTTGCCAGGGTATTATCTATGTGGGGAAATAAAGCAGGCAAATATGAAGATCCAAAGAGTGTCCTGGACTTGACCAAGATCTGTACATTGAGGTGAATCTGACAGAACTGTGCACCATCTGCTACCTGAGATGAACCACAGATTCCCAAAACTATTTTCAGGAATGATTCTAGATGTTCATTTCTTGTTTTAAAGTTTCCTTTCTATTCTATCTCAATCCCTGAGCTCATCTCAACTGCAGTCTCTGTTTATATTCCTCTTCCCAACATAAACAATATTTATTTGGAGTGTTCCCAGACTGGCTCAACCCTCCTTGAAGGTTTTACTTTGAAATAACTCCTAGCTACTTTGCTGCTCCACACAGCTCCCATCTCTGCCCATTTTCCAGCACCCAAACTGTTTCTGTCCACACAACCACGATAAATTTAGAAAATGCTGGAGTTGGTGAATTAGGAGTCAGTCAAGAGTCATAACTTAAAGTGTAAATGAGACTAGTAGGAGCAAGACTGCAGGGCACTCAAGGGAGTATTTAACTTAAAAATTAGCTACTTCAAGGGTAGAAAGTAGAAGAAAGAACAAAGAAGTCATAAAAAGCAAGGAAAAAGACCAGTGTGTGGCAGGTCACAGAGTCCACGGAAGGAGCAGACTTGGTGGACTAAAGGACAGAAGTTGTGAAAATCACAGGTAAGGATTAAATTGTAAAATAGTAAAGAGACTACAGATTCACTAAATTTTAGAGAATTTTGGAAGCATCAGCAATGAGAGACATAAAAGTTTGCGAGGGAATCAGGTTCAAGAGACAGATTTGAGCCGGGAAAGGTGCCACACACCCATAATTCTGTAAACTCTGGAGGCTAAAGCAGGAGGATTGCCACAAGTTCAAGGCCAGTTTGGGCTACATAGTGAGTTCAAGGCCAGCCTAAACTACATACATGAACTACATTGCGAGACCTTGTCTCAAAAAGGCAAAAGAGAGAGAAAAATTTTTCTTACCTGTGAGTGGAGTCTCAAAGACGTGCAGAGACAAAGGATTCAGTCACTAAAAATGGAAATATGAAAATAAAGTGAGAGAAAAGGAATGAAACAGGGTCTCAAAGTTGACAAAAGGGGAAAGAATAAAAATTATTCCTAGTTACATGTTAGGCAGAAATCAGATAATGTAGCATCAGGAAGGTCAAGGGGAAAAAAACGGGTAGGGAGATAGTTTCAAATGCTAGAAAAGAGATGTGGGAGAAATCTGAATAAAATCCCCTCATTATTTGTTAAGAGATCAGAGTGCCCTGGCTGGAGGACTTTTCACGGATTGTCCAGAATAGAAGCAAGATTGCAGAAAGATAAGGAGGAACCTGTGAAAATAAAAGGCAATACATGTGGACAATGGCTTTGGGAAGGAATGAAAAAGAATAACTGATTCAAGAGATACAGATTTGAAAGCTTTATACAGTTTTAGGAAGAACTCGGTGTGTTTGCAGATAGCAAGAAATCAGAAATGATTAACAGTGCTGCACTGGAAGGGAATCATTGCTGAAGTGAGCAAGGAGGAACTAGAAAGAAAGTGGAGGGAAGGGTAAGGACTACGAGGACGATAAAAAGATTGCTTCTGGAAAAGAGAAAAACGACTTCGTGAATGCATGCGTTGAGGTTCTTTGAGAACGGTAGTAATTTTACACTTAGTCCAAGTTCTCCCAATGCCTTTAGGAGGGGCTGTCACTAAGGGATCAAATCCATCAAGCATAAATCATGCATATAAATCATGGTTCATTTTAACTGGTCCAGTAAGTGGTTCTCCTTCACTTCAGCTTGTGTCTGATGCCCTGTCTCTGCTGTCTTTGCTCTAGCTTGAGATGGAATAATATGCTTCAACAATCTAAATTTGAGAGGTCGGAGTCACAAGGGTGAAATTTGAAAAATCACAAGATTAGGGAATTATCAACCGCAGTAAACAGAACAATGAGGAAGAAAGGCCCTGTCTTCTAAACAACAACGGTAATAACAGAAGAGGGGTGTGACGAGGATCCAGAACAAGGAGGGGAACATTTCTATTCACTGGCGTAGCCCTTCAGACCTGACCCGGGTTTCAGAGGCGCAAGTCTCAGTGTCTGCTGCAACCCCAGCCCACAGTGAGAAAACTAAGGCTGCCGGGGGACCCAGACACGGTAAACAGCTTGATCTCTGTCAGACCTGCTCTTCTCCTGACCAGCCCTCTGCATCCTCAGAGCTGGAAAACTCAAAGCTCTGCCTTGCAGGACTCTGGTTTGGCTGTTTTGAGTCCGGCCGCCAACCAGTGGCACATGCAGTGGACTTAAATGCAGAGCTACATCAGAGGGAGAGAAAAGAAACACTTGGGGGCACTGATGAGAAGATGCTGTGTGGTTTGACATCTGCAGTTCTAGTAGTGGCTTCTAAGTCCTCCATTACACGTAAGATAGTAAAGTCCCTTCCTAGAGCCAACAAACCTCCCAGAGGCTCAAGAGCAAAATGCTAGGAACAGAGACCAGGACGTCTCTGTGCTGAGTAGCCTGATTCTGGCATGTTATGCTGAGGGCCTTCTGCAGGTCACTGTAAAGCTTGCAGCTATTGCCTATATTACAGAACTTTCTACAAACGCCTTCTACTTCCTGAAGCTCAACTCTGAATAATGCATTAAGTCAGAAGTAAGTAAACCACAGCTCTGGGCCAAACTGCCAGACACCTGTTTTTCGTAGCTGTCTGCTAAGAATGGCTCTCACTTCTCTCCCACCAGTACTGAGGATTGAACCCAGGGTCTTCACACTGTTACATCAGCCTTGGTGATGCGTTTTGGTGTGAGATGGAGTTGCACCATACCTGTCAAAACTTTCTTAGAATCACACGATGGCCTGAGCATTTTCTACCCTCCCTCCTTTTGCACCAAGGTCTAAAGCTCCGCTGCCCCTTTCTGCCCTAGTTGCACTGGAAACATAGAGGGACATAAAGGCCAAAGATAATATTCATATCCCTTTCCCTCATTCTTTGTCATGTTTTTTTTTTTCCCCATTCTGAAGTACATTAGTTTATCTTCCTTTCAAAGCATTTGAGGCCCTTCTCAGGGCTGTTCTTTCTCTTGGTAGCACTTCTGATGAGCAGTTGCTCACCATTTCTCTAGTCGTGTGGCTGGTGGGACAACAGATGCTTGCAGTCCCCTTCCCACAGCACTTGTGTGAGCCTTCGCAGTTTCCATTCTTTTTTTTTTTTTAGCATTAAGTGATATAATACAATAGTAGAACCATGTTAGCCCTCCTGCATATATGTATATTCATATATATATACATACATTTTTGTCTCTTTCTTTTCTCCTTTCCCTCGTCCCATCTGTTCTTTGTTTTTGAACAGATTTCCTTCATGTCTCTTAGTTTATATTCCCACCCTCAGGTTCTTACACCAGTGATACAATACGTGGCCTGCTCATGTACCGCTGATTTATTTCACTTCTGAGTATGGACTCCAGTTTTGACCACTTGCCTACAAAGTCCCCAAAACTGTCTTTCTTTATAGCTGAATAATATTCCATTGTATAAAAATGCCACAATTTTTTAATCCAGTCTTCTATGGATGGACACTTGGGTTGCTTCCACATTTTAGCTATTACAAAGTGTGCTGCTATAAACATGGGTGCACATATATCAGAGTGATATGATGTTTTCAGATCTTCTGGGAAAATACCCAGAAGAGGAATAGCTGGTTTGAATGGAACCTCTAGACCTAGTTTGCTGAGAAATCTCCAAACGGCTCTCCACAGTGGTTGCACCAGTCTGCATTCCCACCAGCAGTGTAATAGAGTCCCTATTTCTC
>PVLD010018214.1:0-39637 GCA_004027595.1 Dinomys branickii | reverse complement strand
ACACCAATTAGCATAAAAAATAGTACAATCACAACTAATCTATAGACAAGGTGACATGGTCTCAACAGTGGTTATTGCTTTATCCATTGATATCTTCGAAGTGTAAATATATGAACCCATATACAGACATGCAAAATTAGTCAGACAATTAATCCTCTCAACAACAGAAAAAACACAAAAACCAAAAATCCAAAGACAATGTACTACTAATTTCTATTGGTTTATCATAGTCCTCTGTACACAAGATATTCTCATTTATATTTTAATGTTTTCAGTATCAATTAGTGAAAGGAACAGTTCATGCTTAATTGTTTGATCAATCTTACATGCCTGTATCTGGCAACCTGAACAACTACTTTGAAGATAACAATATGCAATATAACAACCACTGCTAATTTCCTATCTTGTTTTAAAATTTTGTATCATTTTTTATTCTCTTTAAAATAAAGAAAACTGTGCAAAAGACATGATTAGATAATATACTGTGAAAGAAATACATACTGCTAGTTAACGTGTGAAGAGATGACTCAATTTGTTCTTAAACATGGGAATACATACCAAGACCGCCATGGATTACAATTTTATACTTGTTCAACTGGCAAAAATCAATGATAATATGAGTGTTGAGAAGACATCCAATAGGGTCTCTTACAGTGTAAGTTGGTGCAACCACTTTAGATAGGGCCTCACAGTTACCCAAAGTTAAACATTCCTATGTACTGTGATCCAGCAACTTTGCTCCTGGAGGAAGTCTATGCCAGCAAATGTGAAAGTGTGTTCGCAGTAGCACTGCTCAGAAGAGCAAAAAGCTGGAACCAACTCCAGTGCTCAGGAACCAGTATGGTACAGTCCCAGAAGGGAACAGGAGCTCATAGAGAAAAGGAAAGAACTCTGACTTTGGGTACTAGGTACGCATTTCACTGTGGTCAAGCTGGGCATGGCGGTGTACATCTGCAATCCCAGTAGTTGAGCAGAAGGATTGCTGGGAGTTTAAAGCCCACCAGTACATAGCGAGATTCTGTCTCAATCAATCAACGAAGGAAAGAAGCCCTTAAAGACTACACACAGCATGATACTAATAAAGTATTAAAAACACTAATTTTTATAAAGCAAGAGAAGGATAAACAAAATTGAGGAGACCGCAGTGCTGGGGTAGGAAAGGGAACAGATCAGGAGGCCGGAAAGGTGGACACAAGTTGCCTCCAGTGTTCTTAAAAACGTAAAATAAAATACAAGGAGGAAGAGGGCACAGTGGGTTTCATCAGGAATTAAAAACATTCAAATATAAATGAGAATATCTCGTGCACCCAGGATTATGATTTAATATGACCCTATGCAACCAGAGTCCATCAAAAAACAAAAATAGAAAAACTTTACTCCTTTCGAAGCCTGTCAGTGGCTCCCGATGGCATTAAATCCCAAGGAGATCTAGGCTGTGGGATCTGGCTGCTTCCTGTAAGAAAAGAAGGAATGGAAGATGGAAGGAAGGAAAGGCAAAAAGAAATAAAGGAACCAGCTGGGCGCTGAGACTCTAGAGCCCAGCCCACCTGACAGGGAGTCACTCTGAAATTAGATCCAAGCACGACCCTGCAAAGACATGGACACCATCACAGCAGCCGTGTGTTGTTTCTTTCTGCCTTTGTTCTTCTGAAAAACTCCCTATGGTGTCCAGTGTGGCAGCTGCCAATCACTGAAGCCCTTCAATTTTCAAAAGTAGTAAAATGCTCCTTGGTCACATTAGGCCTGGGGTAGGTGTCTGAGAGCTACGTGTGGTAACAGCTGCTGAACGTGACCACACAGCTACGGAAAGGTCCTACCGCTTTGGGAAGTCCTTGTGGGCAGCACCATATTAAACCCACTTCCCCTGCACCTGGTGACTGTACATAGTGGGCATCAGAGACCTGTGTGGTACAAGCCCCATGTAGAGCTCTGCTGCATTCCTCAGGCTGTCGCAGCTGCAGGCAGGGACTGCAAGGTGCAGGGCATAGGACTGTGGACTGCAGACTCAAGGAGACCAGCAAACTGTGACCTCGTCCCTCTGCCCTTGAGTGGGAACCCTCAAACCTCACCTGGGACAGGGGACAGGTGCGTGAGGCCATTCCCATTATGCTCTCTCCTTCCCACACTAGCACCCACCTGTCCTGTGCCTCAGACCCTTCTGCTATGGGTCAGCATCTTTGGGAAGACCACAGGGGCTGCCTGAGAAACGGTGAAGCGCTCTGCAGAAGCGCAAGGCATTGTAGCTGCCCTTCCTTAGAAGCTCCCAGGGAAGGTGGCTGGGGAGTGGAGGAAAATCCTCCAGAGCAGGTCACTCACTGGGAAGGCCGTCATCCTAACCAGTGTCTGCATGGTGACCACCCTGCCCATCCCACGTTGCTAGCCAGAAGCAACGATCACGTCACCTCCAGCATGAATGGTCCTCAAGGTGGCAGGTCCAGACAAGAAAGCTGCAACCCAAGGAGTTAGGGTTTAAATATCAAGTGTCTGCCCAAAAATTCATGCATGGAGGACTTGATCCCCTATGTAGCAATGTTCACAGGTAGAGCCTGGAGAGGGCGCTGACCACATTAGTAAATGGGCTAATTTTAATAACATCAATAATGGATTAATCTACTCATGAATTCACAGCAGAACAGGTTATTAGAAGGTGGGGCCGGCTGGAGGGAGTCACTGGCCGTGTACCTTTCAGGGGGTCTCTCTTCTCCAGCTCCTTCCCTTTCTGTTTCCTGGCTCCCAGGAGGTGAGCAGCTTCCCACTGCCAGGCTGTTTCTGACCATGGACTACAAACTGGAACCTCAGTAAACCTCTCCCAACTTGCAATGCAAATGACAGACACGGGAAATGAGACGGAACTGAGGGCTGGGAGACCCCATCCAGAGCAGCTCAGAGGGGGCAGCCATCAAGAACACCCAGCTTTGCTGCCTTTCTGTTTTGATCTCTGTCCGGCCAAGACATGAGCCAAGTTCTCTGCCTGTCCTTGGGGCTCAGAAGCAGCCCATGGCTCTGCAGAGCTTGCCCCGTTATGAGCACCATGGCTAGGCACGTAGTGTTTCCTCCTGGGCAAAGGACAATCCTACAAGGTAGGTATCCTCACTGCCCCGAGGCTTAGAACAAACTTTCAAAGTTGCCTCAGGGCATACTGCTAGGAGGCGGCACAGCTGGAAATTCCACCAGAAGTACTGTATGTTTTACTCCCAAGACTGTACTTGGACACAACCTTCATTCAGCAAACAGCAGTGAGCACCACATACCATAGTTCAGGTGCTGGGGGCACAGTTGTGAGTGCACCTTGCCCCAACTACCCCAGAGCTTTCATGCCCTGAGTGGATGAGACAAACAAACATACAAGCAGATCATGCCAGGATGAGAGAACTGTTATAAAGGAGACTAAGTTGGGGGAAGGAGATGGAGCTGGGGTGCCAGCGTCCAAGTCCCAGACAGCAAGCACTCTCTGCTGTGCCAGCAGCTCTGTCACATGGTCTGTGCTGCAACCGCTCAACTCTGCAAAAGCAGCAGCAGGTGAAAAGCAAGTGCACGGGCCCAGCTGTGCAGCCATGGAACTTTATTCACAGACATAGAACTGAGGCTTTTAGGCAAATTTCATCTGATACAGAACATGTTTCTTTTGCTATCTCCCTCCCCAATTTAGAACTATAAAAACCATTCTCGGCTTGAAGTCAGAACCGGTGGGGATCCAGATTTGAGCCCAGGGCTATAGCCTGCCAACCTCAGGGGAGGATGAGTAGGGTAAGCATGTGGGATGCGCGCTAGACAGCGGCCAAGGGAGAGGCCTCAGCGGGAAGACGGAACTGGAGCGCAGCGGAGCTCCGTGCACCTGACAAAGGGAATGGGGAGCGCAACGGTCTGCCTACGTGACTGGAGATGGGAAGGAGGCAGGATGGCAGACAGAAAGTCACCCAGGACAGCGGGAGTCTGGCTGTGTCAGCTTCCTGGTGATGACTCTGATCTCCATGTGACCCCAAGACACTGGTGCACAGCTGGATGAGGCAGGAAGAGGGAGGAGGGATGACATGCGTCCAACTCACCCACGATGTCCACCACATCCCGCCGGATGAGCGGCTCTCCACCTGTGAGCCGGATCTTGTCGACCCCTTCTTTCACAAAGAGCCGGGCAAGGGTCAGGATCTCCTCTGTGGTCAGCAGGTCAGCCTTGGGGGTCAAGGGGACACCCTCCTCGGGCATGCAGTACTGGCCTGCAGAAGGGAGGATTGGAAAGAGGTGAGATGGTAGGACATGGGTGCTGCAGGCAGGGAGGCCCAGTTTCCCCGAGCCCCATCCAGAGGGGCAGGAAAGACCACCAAAGGTGAGTGGTGCACACCCGCAAGGACCTTTCTCATCTCTGCATGGGCAGCAATGTTCCTCCCAAATCTGGCCTTCCCTTCCCTCCTTGGGAGCCGAGGCTGTGGGTCAAAGGTGATGAACTAGGTGGACAGCAGGGCCTAGCTAGGGGCAGGTGATGCCAAGACACAGGTTCCCTCAGCTAAGGGGCAAGTGGGCAAGGCTGGACAGAGAAGGGCCTTGATCCCATTCCTGCTGGCGTCGTTCATCCTACTACTCGCTCTGGGCTGTGGCTGCCCCCTCTCTGGCCATGCCAGGAAATTAAGGAAGACTTTCTGGCCTGGGGTAAGTGGCTCTCCTCTGGGGCCACAAGTGACCTAAAATCTGACCCCTGTGCTGCAGGTTATTATCAGTTCTGTTCTTCACTTAGGTAAGGAAGCAGAATGAGACCAACAGGTGAGGGAGTACTTCTCGTGCTGCTTTTGCAAGGGTCGGTCAGTCAGGTCAAGACCGGCTACGGTACAAAGTCAAATTGGCACAGTGAGTCCAGATTTGGACTCTTGAGATGAAATAGGTAAGATCAAAATGTGCAATAGGTAGTATTTTGTTTGACTAAACATTTACCAAATACAAGTGTATTTACTGGCCCATGAAATAACTCCTGTAAGGTGCAGTAGCAGGGAGGGAGGGAATAAGGGGAAAAAGGAAGGAGGAGGGCAAGAAAAGGAGGAGGGTCCAACCGAGGAAGCCACCTAGCAGGGCTTACACCCCAAAGCGCTCCTTGCGCAGGGTTATGCAGCATGAGTGCTCTGTCCTAGGACTGGGGCATCTGTGGCATGCAGTGGGCACTGCTGTGTGGGTCACATGTTTATGATGTCCACTGCCCTGCTGCTGGCCATGTCCTGGGCTTGGGAACTGAAGGGAAGCAGGAACCCTGAGGAGTGAGAGGTCCAGGATGCAATCTTCATCCTAAACTCAATGGCACTTCTGTTCTAAAAATCTAATCTCAAGTAGGACACAGGGTTCCTAACCCTGAAACTCAACCTTGACTCCTACCACCCCCCGGGGCAAGGCAGGGGGGGGTGGGAAAGTTGGAGGTGGGACTGGGGGGCGGAAGCAGCTTTCTGGGCATGAGCAGCATGGAGGAGATACATGAGCCAGCAGAAGTCAGCAGCCCGGAGCCAGCCCAGGACGGCCACTCACATCTGAGGTTGCACTTCTCGGTGAGTGAGATCCGAAGGTAGCTGTGTTGCCGGCCAAAGCTGTCCGTGAGGAAGGCAGAGAAGGGGGCTGCATGCTCTCGCAGGAACTGCCGCCGCCTGGACAGCTCCTGCAGGGACAGTGACAGGAGAGGTGGGGGAGGGCCCGAGAGGACAGCCCCAGAGGAGCGGCTCCTTGCCTGGCTCTGACATTTGGACAGTGCCTCTCGCCTGCTGGTCAGTCTGGGCCCTGCAATCCCGGGGGAAGCTGGGAATGTCCCTCCTGTCACACTGGCAGACTGGGAAACAGGCCCACCTCCTAGCCAAGGGTGGGGACCTCAGGCTTGGCAGGGCAGTGGAGGGACAGGCGGCTCAGGGGAACTTGCTTAAGTCTTTTTCTTCACACCCCGCCCCCAATACCAGCAGGAAGGATCAGGCACCTATTGTGTAGGACCTGAGGGGAGGAGACATGGCCACAAGCTCTGGGAGGTTCCTAGAAATAGGGTTCATGGCTGATTTCCATTGGCAGCTATGTGCAAGGCAGTCCTCTGTTCATCACCCCAAACTCCACACCTTCACTTGCCAAGTTATCCTGCTTGCCCCAATTTAGCAAATGCGGTGGGGAGAGACTGGCTAAGAGGAGCAAAATAAACCCAGGAATTGGGAAAGGGCAGGAGGACCAAGATAACTCAGCAGAAACTGGAAAGGAATGCTGACCACGGAGCAGCGTGTCATGAGGCGCTCGCTCTGGACATCCGGTTCTGGACACCACAGCCCAACCTAACATGCACCCACCCTTCCGGTCACGCGCACTCAGCATTTGGATACTAACAAGTCTCATCCCTCCCACAAGCCTCTTTCCATTTTCCCTTTTCCCTTCAGTCTCCTGGAGGAAAAAAATATCTACACACATCAAAGGGACCCATGATTCCAAGGGAATTACCAGTAGAGAACCACCCTGCACACCCCGGGTGGGTTGGGGCCTGTGGAAAGTAGCAGAAAGCTCCCAGGGCGCCAGCCTGTAGGTTTCTCCTACCTCAGTATCCCCAGCATGGACCACAGCATATTGGTCCCAAGTGTTGAACCACTGCGACAAAACAGAAGGAGACTTGCCCGTCTCCAATCTAATGAGGATGCAGAAATATTTTCAGGCTGTCAGAATAGTTTTGTTTCAGACAGGTTCTCAAGCAAGGCAGTACCCGAAGAGCTTCTAGGAAAAGTGGATAACAGAACCTCACCTGAAGACTGACTCAGGCAAGCACCACGGCTCCCTGCTCTGTAGCCAGGGCTGAGCGGCTCTGGCCCCGGGGATGCCAATCCTGGGTGCCATTTTGTTCCTTTGGAGCAGGTAAAGCTGTGGTACACACCTGAATCTCAACCTTCCTTTCCTCATCTGTGTAGATAATTCTAACTCACTGGGAGTTCCTGACACATAGCAGGTATCAGTAAGTCAACATTGTGGTTTCCCCAGTATAATTCCTACTCATGTATGTCCACTTATTAAACAAATATTCATGGAGGAGGTGTGCTGTGACTAGTTTTCCTGCTTTGTGTTAATTTCCCAGCCCTGTTAGACCATGGCCTTCCAACCCTACCAATGGCAGATGGCCCGTGGCTGGGCATTTTGGGCCTGCTGCTGCACTACCAGAAGCAGGACAAGCGCAGTCTCCCCCAAGACCACTGCTACTAGTGCTGTGGAAGCCGGCACTGGGCAACCTGCTGCTTGCTTCCGGTTCTCTCTCATCCAGCCACACCTACTGGGGGAGAGGAAGTGGGGAAGGGTACTACCAGGGAGCTACTTATGGGAGGGTCATTACCTTCAAGGACATTTGATTGGAATGGTAAAGGGCGGTCTCCAAACCACTCTAGAGTCTAGAGAGTAGCAGGGTCATTGAGGGGAAAATTATCCACTCCAGTCTCAAACATCAGTGTTTCCTTCCTACCCACTATTGGGATGATGCACAGCAGGCAGTCCTTACACCCGATCTCCGTTAAATGAGGACACAGCAAAGTGTCCAGCACAGGCCTGACTCTCCTGCTCTCTCTGCCACGCCACCCCCAAGTATGAGGCCCTCACTCCTATGGCTGCTGGTAAGTACAGCCTGCTTCCCTGAGACATAGGTTTGCAGGAGCCAGGCAAATGGAAATCTAGAGGATATCTGGAGAGCCCCTAAGAGGGTCCCCTGGGGAGCCCCTTTTCCATGCAGGCCACCCTGCTATCCCCCTCCCTGCCTCTTCCCATGCCCACCTCCCTCCTGCCTGGTCCCCCTGCCAGCATTTGGTCCTGCTTGGCATCCCGAACAGGTAGGTGACTCTGCTTTGTCCAGAGTGAACTTCGTCCCTGTCCCTGCCACAGACAGCAGGTCCAGGGCCTCAGGCCAGGCCCTTGCTGCCCAAGAGAGCCTGCACGGACCTTCAAGAGAAAAGAGGTGCACCTGGGCTGGCCTAAGCCCTCCAGGAAAGATGTCTAGGCCAGTGGGGTCAGGACACCAGGTCCCCTGTGCCACTTGGAAGCTACTCAACACACCAGCTCCCAATTGGATTTCACATCTCTCGCATACCTCACACATGAGCAGATCTGCTTTCCATTCTGGCTCTCCCCAGATAGAGCTGGATAGCACATGGGGAGAGAGGCCCTGCAGGAAGGGAAGGTAGGACAGGATTCTAGTACCCTGTCCCTGCTTCTGCCAACCGGCAAGTTCCGCGGATGGGCTGAACACACGTATCTCAACTCCACTCTGAGACCCTCTTAAAGATGAATCTCCATGTCTTCCCCTGCAGTATAAGACAGGCTGGTCCAATGCTCTGATTTGCAGCCAGGAAGTGACAGCCTAGGAGCCAGATAAAACCGGGCACAGGCGGAAGGTGAGAATGTAGGACTCCCTGTCCAGCGCTCAGTTTATTACGGCCCCTTTGGGGAGACATGGGGAAGGCAGGAGCACCACTCCTCAGGGCCTCCTGTAAGGTGCAGGGCTGGATTCAACTCCAGCAGTCTGCTCCAATGCCTGTGCTGTTCCTGTGACACCAGCTGTGTAAGGGGAAGCAAAGGCACCAGTCCTCTCCAGGACCCTCACAGGGAGGCAGCCTGAGCACAGCTGTCCGGATTTGAGTTCCTTCACCTCTACTTTCCAGTTACTTTAACTCTGATGGGCCGTCTCCCTCACTGGGTTTATGGGGGGGAGCACAGAAGACCCCATAGCAAGGCCCCGGCACAGGCCTTTTGGTGAATGCGGCAAACAAGGGGAGATGGAGAAACTTCCCCTCTTCCTAAGTCTTTAAAGACCTCTCAGCTATCTTTGCTCTACCAACTTTTCCTCAATGAATTTCAGAGTCCAACAACATCAGAAAATGCTTCATTTCCCAACAACGGGCCTGCTGATCTCAGGACCCCGGGGGGCTGGGACCCAGGGAAAGTACTCAGTCTGGGCAGGAGGCTGTCCCCTCATTGAGCAAGGCAGAGGCGAGAACGGTTGGAACCGGGGTTCCAGGACGGGAAGCCCGCTCCGGGCAGACAGGACGACCAGGAGGCTGTTCTAGGAAAGATGTTTAACCAAATGAAGAGAAGCTCCTCCCCCAGCGTTTCTCTAACCACACAAGCAAAACAGCACATTTCCAACTTGTTACGGCATGAAACACTTTTAGGGGCTCTGTCTAGGACCGAGGGACCCGGAAGCCCTAACCTAGGAAAGGTGGGGTCCTGCTCTGTTCCCATTAGAATGAGGCTGAACTCTCCCAAGCGAGACCAGAATGACAGGAAGAAAGCCAGGTCACTGAGCTCTGTGACTACAAAGTGCAAACTTGGCGGCACCAAGGTGGTGTCAAAGGATGAGGCAGGCGTGACCGGGACACTTGATTACAGGCAAACACTCAGGACTGGGAGTTAGGCGCAAAAATGTTTACGGAGTAGGCTGAGTGTAAGGCAGGGCTGGGGTACAACAATAAAACACGTCCCTAGGCCCAAGGTCCCATCCCTGGTGGTCCCCCTTTTGGGGCACGCCTGATGCCTGGAAGGGGGTGGCACTGCTGGGAGCACAGGAGTGTCTGAGGGAGACTCCCAGGGGTCTCTCCTGCTGGACTAGCAGGTGAGCCCAGGCGGAGGGTCTGGGAAACATGACCCCCCTATTAAGGTACCAGGGGTCCTCCCATAAGCCGCCTGCGAGGACAGACTGGCGGCGGCGGGGGGGGGGGGGGTCCCGGGGTGACGACGGTAGGCTTGCGCCACCCTCCCAGGACCGCGCGGACGCCCGTGGGCGGGCTCACCTCCATGGCAGGTCGCGAGGGCTCCCTGGGGCTGGGTTGCGTCACTGGCACCCCCGAACTACAGCCCCTGGCGCTCGACCTCAGGAGCCAACATAACCGGGACACGGGCTGCGCTGCCATTAGGCCGCAAGTGGGAGGTCTCGGGTCCTGACCTCAAAGCACACTAGCCCCGGACTTGCCGGGTCTTCCTGGCGGGGCGGGGCGGGGCAGGGCTCAGCCAATCATCAAGCTTGCCGCGCGGTCTTCTGGGAGTTGTAGTTCAATCGCTCCGTCCCTTTCTCTGGGGCGGCTCCTGTTTCTCTGAAGGGTCCAAACAGGTGAAGTCAGACTCTCTTCCTCCAGATTCCTCTCGTCCGGGATTTAGGATGTGGCACAACCAGTGCAGAGCTCTGTAAGCAGGGCAGGACTAGGGCAAGATACACATCATTTGTGCCCCAAAGAGCATTAACAGCCCTGGCCTCTTTGATTAAACAACAGCAACAACACAGAAGGGTTGTGTATCACTTTGAAAATGTTTCCTGCTTTATAGTCCATCATTTAATATGATGATCCTGGCATGAATGGGATTTTCATTTTGCCACTGAGAAGACTGAGGCTTAGAGAAGCTAGGTGATGTTCCTAAGGCCACACAGTCGACAGGAATAAAAACAGTTTCAAGTCCAGAATAATCTGATTCCGACAATTATACAGTCCAGTTCAGTGTTTTGCGCGAAGGATGAGGATATGCCTTCCTCTGAAAAATAGAACTACAGTCTTCAAGAGTTTGAAGTGTAATACACACTCAATAATTAACTCACTTAAGAGTCATTATGCTTGTTGTATACAAAAGTATTGACACAATTCTGAAAATCAAACAGTGACTGGAGTAGACTAACTGCCAAATGTACACAGTAGCTGTATATTTGGAGTTAGAGATATGGCTCCTGAGCTTGAACCAACAGATTAGAGGGAGGAGACTAATTGCTTAAAATGGACTTTTACAAACGTTGTGAGACTATCACAGAGGTTGGGGTAATTTTAGCCTTAGATTCAGCTGGAGTTTCTCATGGCGTTACTCAAAGTTCAGAAATATACTGTGGAGCCTGAAAGTATATCTGGGTATGTCAGACACTGGGGGGACAGGACGAAGTCAATTTGCAGCAGGCCTGAAGACTTAGCAAAGGCTGTTCAAGTTCTGCGCATTACTTAGTTTACGTGCGTCTGGACTGTCAGGAGAACTAGATGTGGCAGCAAGGAGAATGACCACTATACTTATTTGCGGACCTGCGGCCTGAAGAACCTCAGGGAAGAAGTTGTCTTTGTACGTACAGACCACTTGGATACGTCAGATGCAGGTCTCATCGTGACTCAGTTTTGAAGGTAAGGGTGGGAGAGAGACGGAGTAGGCGTAGGATAAGAGGGGCAGCGGCTTCCAGCGGGCCGGGGGGCAGACCACGAGGGCTGATAGCGCCTTTCATCTCTGAAATATCTGTACAGGCAGTCTTGTATCCCGCAAAGGCAACTCCCATCCAAAATGCCATGAGCTGTACCAGCTGCAAGCAAACCATCTAGATTCCACTGTCCTTATCCAAACTATATGTGATAGGCCCAAGTGAAGGATCACACTGTCACTCTTTGTAGAACCTTGTAACTCCAGGGCCACACAAGACCTTAGCACACTCAGTTTAGCTCGTAAGAGCAAATCTTATCTACATTATTGCAAATTTACTTAGATGCCTCTAGTGCTGAGAAACTTACAGGGTTCCTGACGTCCTATGAAATGCTTCCTGGCCCATAAAATCTTATTTGTCTCGAACAAACCCTGGCCTCATTTTTTCAATGTATGGTTATTAACTGACATTAAGGCCAGGCATTTTGAATGCCACTAGGGACACAAATTGCTTTTAGGGAACTGTTTCAAAGATTTAACACACCAGAATTGCCAGTAGTGATCTGATCCCAGCTTAGATGGTAGGCATTTTTCTCATTATCCTAACCATTCCTTCTCCACCCGTCTTCCATCCCTTCCCTTCTGAAAAGGGCTTACCGTGGACATCAGTTGTAATGCCTGAGGATATGGAAATACCTTCAAGAACTCAGTCTAGAGAGTGCTCTGATCTGAAGAGTTCATGGATAGATTTTTTGGAAAGGGGTGTCTATAGAGCCCTAAAACTAAATATATGGCAGATTGCATGTATACTTCTTTCTAGGGAGAGGTGGCTTTTATCTCATGCTCAAAGAGACCCTTGACCCAAGAAAGATGGAGTGTCCTGGTGTAGGTAGCTCCCTCCTGTGGTTCCTTCTATTGGCTCTACTTTTAGTCTCTGGACCTAGCTACATGACCTGTCATTTGCAAGCCTTCATGCAAGTACTCATGTGGAGAACCACTCAGACTACTTCAAAGCTTAGGGGCATCAAGGGACACCTGATTATGTGACCCTGCTTGTCCAGCGCAGGCGCACAGTGGAATACAGTTATGTAACCATGCTTACCTTAGCACAGGTAAACATCCATGTGCTGGTTACAGCACTATACAAGAATGTAAATATGAGATCACAACTTGTGTAAGAATTATACAGTAAAGATGCAGGCAACTCTTGAGCTCTTGTGCTGCCCTCTGCTCCATGCTGCCTGCTCTTGCTGATGTCTTGCACAATGCGTTCTTTAACATGGGGACCTCACCTGCAAAAATCTCCCTTGGGCCCTCCAGGTGGGCCAATGGCTCTTCTTTTCATAGTTAATGAAGTTAGTAGCAGTTATTGACAGCCTTTGTGTACAATATTATGTGAGTCATTGCACTACTGTGGTTCATCTCCCAGAGATTCCAAATACTTTTGTCTCCAAGTCTGGTGGGTGGATGGTAATTTTGCAAGAGGATGCTACAGTGGCTCCTGCCTCACCTACTGCTCTAGAACCACACTGGCAAATACAACCTTTTGCAGTGATGGAATCATTCCAAGTCCCCACATGACTATTGAGCACTTACAATGCAGTTCCTTAGTCACACAAATCACATTTAAATTATGTGTAAAACACCACATGTGGCTACTGGCTATTGGATTTTTGCTACTGTCCTAGAACCTGGCTTTCTCAAAAAAGGGGTGGGGTTCGTTTTCTACCTTGTTTCTGGGTGGGTTTGTAACTTGCTTGTGACCAACACAATAGGGTGACAGTGCTGCATGACTTCTGAGGCTAGGTCAGAAAGTAGGACGCGACTTCCCCTTTGCAGTTTACCTCTAAGTGATCTGATTTCTGGCCAATCCATTCCTTTTCACATGTGCTGTATTTCCTACTGCTCCAAAAAGGATGTCAGGTCACATGTTTTTTTTTTTTTGGCGGTACTGGGGATCGAACTCAGGACCCTGTGCTTGCTAGGCAGGCGCTTATTCCACTGAGCTATATCCCCAGCCCCTAGGTCAGATGTTTGTTGTCTTTCTTCCCTAACAGTTGACGTCTACCAACTGCATGTGCTGTATGACCTGGGTGCTCTCTCACTAGTTTCTAATAGGAGGCATGGATAGGAGACCCGTGAGCAGGTGGACCAAGAAGTCAGAGGATTTATTTCTCCTGATTCTTCCCTGTTTTGCTTTCATTCTGACAATGCCTGTAGCCTTCTACATCTACCGCTAGTGTTATATGACCCTTCTGCCATGATTCCAACTCTTACTATGCCATCAGCAGCATTTTTAAACCTCCTTCCTTCACACCAGAATGGGTGGGGTAGGCTTTCCTCCAAGCATGGTCGTTGGATACTATATATCTCTGTTGACCCATTTAGCCTTGGCCATATCTCTCAAATGGTCCTTTCGGCAAAATGTCCCTTCACAAGCCCCAGGAGGCTGTGTTGTCTGCCTGTGACTGGAGGGATCTCTGCCTCCATGCTGTCCGTCGCTCAGGGTGGCAATGACAACAGAGTGATAGGGTTTATTTATACGTCTTCTGACCTGCACTCCTTTGAGGGCTGGTGACAAATCTAGATCATCTGTAATCCTGGCACCTGGCACAATTGTTTAATGTACTGGGATCTCTCTATAAATGTGCATCAAATGGTGAATTCGATATTTTTCACTTGCCAAAACTACAACTGATTGTTTTCTCATTTGTGCTACATGCCCAGCAAGGGCCAGCTGCGGACTATTTCCTGTCAGTGCTGTCCTGGGGTGCTGAGCTGACAGGGCAGCGAATGTTTACTTGGCATACTCATGGTTGCCAGGAGGAAAAAGAGTGTGGCAAAGAGAAAGCTAGCTCTTAGGCTTCTGCAGGAAGTGCCTGCCACCCAGCCCCTTGTTGCAAGCAAGTCATGTGGCCATGTTTAATTGCAAAGGGAAGAGAAGCTTGTCCTCCTGCAGAAAGGGGAAGTAGATGTTGGTGAATACTAAAATGATCTTACCATAGCAGTGTTTCCTTGCACTCTAATGCATCATGCAGGGTTTCCCACTCTCCTGGACAGGGATTCGATTTCTTCCTTCTTGTTGCACTCATCCCGTGCCAAAACCAGCATGGGGCTCGTATATGTCTGTGTCGGTCCTGGTCCAGGAGCTACAAGGTGCTGATGTCAGCTTTTTTCCTCTGTGCCCGTCATCAGCAGATTTAAGAAGAGCCTTTGTAATGCCTCTTTAATTCAGCAGTTCTCAAACTGGATTTCCAAGGTCAATATTATTTTCATAATAATGCTCAGATATTATTGCCTTTCCCACGTCCCTGCTCTTCCAACTGTACAGAGAATTTTCTACAGGTCACACAGTGGGGCACAGTTCTTGAGAGGTTGAATGCAAAAATAGAGATGAAGACCCAGGTGGTTTCTGCTGCTAAGCTGGAAATTAAAGAAATTTACCAAAATGAAACAGCATTATTTTTCTTCCTAATTTGTTTGGAAAAACAGACACTTTCATAAATTATGTTGTGTAATAAGTACTGATATTTTAAATGAGTTAGTATTTTAAAAATTTCTCAGTATTCATGTTTAATATAACTAAGTATAGCAAATACAGTAAATGTTTAAGAATCTCTATTGTATAACATGGTGACTACAGTTAGGAATAATGTACCGTGTTATTGAATATTTGCTAAGATATTTGAAGTGCTCTCACCATATAAAGGCATGGTAATGACTGCAATCATCTGCTTAATTTATCCAGCCCACAATGTATATTCACTTCAAAGCTTGTTGTATATGACAAATGTATTACTTATGACTTTGACAATTAAGTCAGTTAATTAAAAATTGATAGGAAGTAGACATGACACTTAAGCAAAAGCCCTGTGGGATCTTTGGTGCTTTTTAAAAGTGTGAAGGGTTCCTGAGACAAAACATTTGAGAATTGCGGCCTTCATGGAGACTTCCCTTGTCCTCTAGAGACCTGGAAGCAACCTCATAGTTCTGTCTTACTGCTGTGTGTCTATTATCAACCCTCACCCTAGCAAGAGGAAATGCAAACCTGTCCCGTTCCCTGGGTTCCAGGTGTGATGGCTTCAGAGGCCCATCGCCATGGAGTCGTTCTCAGCTTTCACATCCAACTTCTTCCCCATCCTCTCTCCTTACTAGCTTAAGATCCTTGTGAATTAGATGTCATAGATGAGTTTTAACTTTGTTGTGAGAATTAAGTCATGAAAACAGAGCATTTACTTATGCATTGTATAACACTGTTTGGGAGAACCTTGCTAGTGTCACTGAAACTATCCCTTCCCACATAAGAGATTAGAGGTTGGTTCTTTAGGATCCACTGTGCCTCCAAGAGAACTTGTATTAGAATCAGGTGACTCCCACAAGGGAGCTGTGGGTTTATTACTGACCGTGAGTACCTCAGGTCTAATTGGCTTAACTGCTTTCCATAAAACAGTGCCTAAGAATAGCAGTGGGAAATAAGGTAGGTAGGTATGGTAACAGTTTGGAAAGGTTAAGAAGGCACAGGGATTTCCAGGCAGACAGGTGGGCTCCTGAGCTCTGCATCCTATTATGAAACCACCCTGAATCATTTCTCCTACTGGTCTTTCTGGATGGATGGTGGGTTTTAATAGGACCATACTTTTAAGAACTCTTTACTGCAAAAGGCAGAGCCTAGTTCCCTCCCCTTAAGTGTGGGCTGAACTAGAAACTCTAATAGACTGACTATAGCAGCCATAATGATGTTCCAGGCTGCTGAGGGTCCTCCATGAAAGTTTCCTTCTTCCTTGCTCTGTTCCTACTCTGGGAGAAGCCAGTTACCATGTCCTGAGCAGCTCTCTGGAAAGGCCTATGTGATGGTAAACAAAACCTCCTAGAGACCTCCAGCTCCAGGCAAAGCTCTTGCTGGTATCCTCATGGAAATTTCCATGAGACCCTAAGCTAGACACATCCAGCTCATCTGCTCCTGAATTCATGACCCAGAAGCAGTGTGAAATAAATATTCTAAGCCACTGCATACTGGGGTAACTTGTCAAACAGTGACGGAGGGTTAATATAGTACATGAATTCCCATGGTTACTATTTCTCTAAAGACATTCCCTGCTGCCATTAAAAGGAGGAGATGCCTTGTTACGTGTATTGGAGGATTCTGGGTTGTTTGTTCCCCAATTGCATAATGATCTAAGAGCCATTTTCCGGCTCCCTCTGTCTTGCTCTGGCCCTAAGAGATTGATTCATGGACCCCTTGGCTTCAGGCTTCTGCTTGGATTCCATCATTGGGATGAACTGGCGGGGGAGTGGAGGGGCGTATAATAGTAAGGTCCACACAGGGACACCAGCACTCTGACTCTGCTGTCCTGACTAGGAGAGACAAGGGATGTTATGTGTACCTGTTCAACTCATACCTATAAAACTGGAGTTCAGCATGTGTAGGTCCATGCATTCAGAAGAATAGTAACACACTTTCTTCTACCTTTGAACTAGAAAACACCCTTTCATTTCTCCAAGACAGTCAAGGCCACTACCCTCAGGCCTGACTCCACCGCAGGCAAGATTAGGCTGTCCTTTCTGGGTTATGTGATTGCTGTTGGTTAGGTCTCATTGGGGTAATGGGGTGGAGAGATAAACAAGAGTGAACAAAGGCTGAGATTTGTGGAAATACCTCAGGAGACCTTCCTGCTCACCTGGGAGCCGGCAAGGCTGAGCACGCCATGTGACCTGCTCCCCTCCTGGAGCAGCCAGGGAGGGGTGAGCCACTGTGGATATGGCTGGCAAGAACTCTAGCTTGGCACCATGTACCTCTGACTGCCAGTTCTGACTTGCCATGGACTCTGACTTACCTTGGGCCAATTAACTTCTCTGGTTTCCTTGTATGTCAGAAGGAAAGCTGCCCGTCTCACCTAATTCACAGGGTGCTAGTGGCAAAAGAAAGTAAAGAGAACTTTTCTCTGCTTTGAAATGTCTAAGATGATATTAAAGATGATATTAAAGTAATTGGCCTAAGGGCACACAGCTGCTGAGCGGAAAAGCTGAGATTGGCACCTCCGTCCTGCCGTACTCGTGTCCTGGCCCTGACCACATCCCTATAAACAGTCCCTTTTGTAAATTCTCTCCCATCTCTTTTGTGCTGCTCTGCTACAGCCTGTTGTCTTCCAGAGGGGCAGAGGGACACCTAAGTGTGTGCTCGAAGGAATTTTATATTTTATCAGAGCCAATGTGAAAGCCAAATTCTAAGTAAATAATTTGTATGAGCTAAAACACGTGACTGTCCCCCATCCTGTCTCCAAAGATGATGGAGCAGAAGTCAGCCACACACAAATCCCAGCTCTTTTATCTGAAGGCTAAGGGGCTAGAGAGAGACTTTGGAATTTAGAAGTCAGTGTGTATTATATATAGTAGTTGTATGGAAGAGCGTGTGAATACCAGACTTGGGATGAGATGGGGAAGCCTCCAGTAACAAACAATCCTGCTGGAAAAAAACACACAATGCTACAGATAATGTTTACACATAGCTCATATCAGAAAGGTCACTTTTTTCCTGACACATAAAACACAGGAAAACTTCCAGGCTTCAGAAGTAGTTTGGATTTTGGAATTGCACATAAAAGGTTGTAGACCTGAGGCTGCATGGAACTGGGGCAGGTGTAATTAAGATGAACTTTTGTCAGTAAGATTACGCACCTCCCCTCCCAGTTCACTCTCAAGGCAAGAGAATCAAGTTTTACAGGTGTTTCCACTGCTAGGTCAAGACTGAGGAGCAGGAGCAGCCTTCACCTGCCTGAAGATCTGCTCATGGCCAGACTCCATGCTATGAAATACTTGACCCCAAGAAAAGTCCAAGTCATTGCTGGGGCATAGGATAGGGCCATCTGTCTGCACCTCGGAGGACTTCTGTCTCTCATGCATTTTGTTTTTCCTCTGTGTGAATAAATGGATACCATGGAAGGTCTACTTTTAATCCCTCCTGGAAGCATCAGGCACAGTTCAGTGAGCCTGGGGTGGGGCGGGGATTTGCTGTGTCTCCAGAAGATGTCTGTCACTGACGCTCCTGCTTCAGCAGTTCCGAGTGCAGGAAAGTATATGACCCTGTGTTGTCACACAGGGCCTGGGGATGGTGTCCTACCTGTGCAGTGTCCCCAGCAATCACACAATGTACTTTATTACCCCAAGGATGACACAGCCAGGCTCAGGGGAGGATGTTTCCACACAAAGGATATTGTATGACCTCATTTTGAATTTATATTGAATTTTAAACATAAAAGCTCAAGTACCCAGAAATAGAGAATGAAACCTAGTTGCCATGGGTTTGAGCGAAGGAGGGGAAATGGGGAGGTGTAGGTTAAAGTTTATGGAACAGCAGATATGTAAGATGAACAAGTACAGACAGCTAACATGCAACTGAGGGCTAAAGGTGATATATTAGCCGAGGAATTTTTTAATAAGTAGATTTTGGCCGCTGTTGCAGCACACAAAAACTGAAGTGATTCATATATTAATCTGCTTCATCACAGTAACCATTTTATGATCTATATCTACCCCATAACATGGTGTAAACCTCAGACATATACAATCAAAATTTAAAACACAAACCACCACAACAAAAAGACAAAGGCTGTACTGGCAGTCCTGTAGTGAGCCACTTCCTGACACATAAAACACAGGAAGGCTTCCTGAGCCTTCCTGCCTTTCCCTGGTACATGAGCAATAGGTGTGGAGGAAGGGGCTGGGGATGTAGGTAGCACAGCGGCACAGCACCTGCTTGGCAAGTGTGAGGTCCCGAGTTCGATTCCTAATACCAAAATTTAAAAAAAGGTAGAGGAATAATGATGTGCATGCAGTGCATCAGGAAAGGCAAGGCCAAGTCATTGGGTGATATTTTAATACAGCAGTACGGTACCCCATACTCAGGGAGCCACAAGTGTCAAGTTGTTTTGGCTGTAAAGGGTAGTGAGTCACAAGGCAAGTGAGGCAATTAACACTACCAATGAGTACTAAAGCGTGAGTATGGGGGCAAATTTTTCACTTCAAAACGCACTAAGTACCAAATTCAAGGAGTCTGAAAGCAGTAGAGGCCGAGGTATGACTGTATAGAGCATCCACAGCTCAGTCCCGGTCAGGAAAGGAGTAGGACCTCAGAAAGTGTTGACCAAGTCCTGCCCTCCCTTCTGCAGCTAAAGTTCAAAGGTCGAGTGCTGCAATAACTCCTACACCTCTCCCTGCTCCCGCCCTGCTTCTGGTTTTCATGTCAGAAAAAATGACACTGAGAAAAACTTTCATCTACAACTGGAACCTGTCTGGTAGTCTCTGTGTTTCTGCAATGATTAAACTGCTCCCCTGCTGCACTTTTGCCTCCTTTATCATGCTAAAGCCTGTCTCAGGTCTCCTTGGGGCGCATTTCAAATGATACCAGCCATGGCATGAACCCTGGGAAGGGAGGGGAAGGAAGGAAGGAAAGAAGGCAGGGAAGGAGGGAAGGAGGGAGGGAGGTAGCTAGGCAGGGAAGGAGGTAGGCAGGGAAGGAGGCAGGCAGGGAAGGAGGCAGGCAGGAAGGAGAGAGGGAAGAGGGAGGGGTTATAGGTGGGCAGATGCACAGCTGATAACCTTATCTTCACTTCCTGGGAGCCTTCAGGTTTCGAGGAAGCTGTGGTCCACAGCTCCACAGCACAGTGAGCTCTTCCCACTTGCACTGAAGGTTCGTCTCAGATACCGCAAGAACTTGCTTGGCAAGCGCAAGGGTGAGCATTGGTAGGGAGGACACCCCCAGTGACAACCCACAGCCAACAGGGGTTGGGGGCTGGACTTATGGTCCAGTGGAGCCATACTGTGGCTTGTATTACAGCCTCCCAGGGAAGCCCCAAAACCCGAGCCTCAGAACTGCACAGCAATCTTCCCGCTAGTGTCTCTTTCCTGCCTCTTCTCCTGGATCTACATCCCTTGTGATTCCTCATCTATCCCTGCTCTTTCCTCTCACCACCCGTTTACCCTCTTACCCACTGAAGGTCAGTCTGGCCACTTTGAAACTGACACTACCAAATCCAGTGATTTCAGCCTACCCTCCTTGGCCTCCTGGAAGCAGATGATCAACCGTTTCCTCCGTGGGCCACGTCCCTGTCTTTGCTTTTAGGTCGGCCTCCTGCCCTTGCAGTCAAGCTCCTATCACGGTCCTTTCCGCTTCTGGGTCAGATGTCCCTGCCCCCCCACTCCACTTGAGCCCATTCCCAGTCTCTGTTCTCACCAGAAGTTTCCCCCAATTACAGTGGCTTCCACAGTAACAAAAGCTAGATCCATCTCTTCTACCCAGGCCTCTGTTAGGAGCTCTCCCTCCAAGGCTCAACCGCTTCCTGGGTAGAGACCCCAGAATAGTCCATGGATTCCCACCCAACCATGCCCCCAGCTGAAGAGTTTGTAGTAGGACAATTTCCTACTACAGTAAATAAGAGACAGGATAGGAGACGGGAAAATGAAGCTGCAGGGTGAGAACAGGCACCGGCGGTTTTTACAGCAGGTGCATCCTCAATGAGATGAAAAGTGAATGGAAAAAGGAAGAATAAAAATCGCACAAAAAGCCAAGTTTCTGAGAGGAAGGAGGGAAAAGACGAGGTGGAAGGAGGAAGACAGGCTCAGACTGTGAACTTCACCATGTCAGGGAGGTAAGCTGGAGCCCCTGCCAGGTGATCTCTAGTTCCTCCTCAAACTAGAAGGCAAGATCATTTGCTGGTGCTATACAGAAATGGGGCAGAGGTAAAACTATAGAAGAGGGCATCAGTTAGGTTGCAAGCAACAGACAGCTGGACACATCTGGCTTTATTTAAGTGATGAGGAGATTCAGTGATAGACCTAGAAGTCTAAAGGCAGCCTGAGCCAGAGAACGTCGCCAGGACTCTGGCACCTTTTCTAACAGGTAGGCATCACATCCACACTGCAGCACCCAGGGTCTCTGCTGGGCTCGTGCAGAAGAGGATGCATATTTCCCAGAAACCACAACAGCTGCCTCCTCTTGTCTCACTGCCCACGATTGCTGTGCCAAACCATGACGCACCATTCCATGTGGTGCTGCCCAAGAAATGGGGGAGCTCATTCACTTAACCGCATCAGTGTCCACCCCTGGAGATGGAAAAAGGCCAAAGGCACCCAACCCCATCACCAAGAAACGGGGACCGTACCTCCTCCAAGAAAAACCCGGCCCTCTTGGAGGGAAAGGGGGGAATGTATGCTGTGAAGTCAACCAACAAATGCCCACCACAGTTCATGTCTGAAGGGAACTTGAGGAACAACCGTCCAAAGATGTGCTGAGGCGAGACTGCAAAGTGAGTGTCTGATGAGAATGCGGGAGAGAGACAGCAGCAGCTCCAAACCCTGTTGCCTTACACTGTCCCCTGGAGCCTGAGGGGGCTGCTGGCAGGAGCGGAGCACGAACGATCAGATTGATCCAACGCTGGAGGTTTGCCAGGTACACACTGTGCGAGGAGAATCGGGCAAGACTGCAGTTGAGTGTAATGGAGTTCTTGCAGTGATGGATGGGGGAGGAGGGGGTTTGGAAGGGAGCTGATGGATGAGACAAAATGGAGTGGGCTTAGATGAACTCAAGAGAAGGCCGCTTGGGAGGGTGGGAGGGTGGGGCAGATGCAGAGGCAGTGAGCTAGAGAAACAGTAAAGGTAAGACAACGCATGTGGACTTCAGCGGGACATAGCAATGGCAAGTGATTGGCTGTTTTCTCAATGAAGATATTGTGACACGTGCGGCAAGTTAGAGCGGGCTCAGCAGCAACCCAGTAAATGTTTACAAGTGCACACAGCAGCCTGGGGAATCTGAGACACAGCTCACATGCTTCCCCTTCCCGTCATTTCTCCCAATCACAGTCCAGCTGTATCCTCCGGGTCAAAGAGCTGCTGGGGACAGCTGGACATCCTCATTCCCGAAAACTGAGGCCTCATCATTCAGAGACACCCTTCCTTCAGCTAGGGGGTCCTGCACAAAGTGTTTGGCTGTATATCTTGTCTTTTTCAAGATTGTCAGGCCGCCTTAGTTGTTGGGACAGAAGACAGGAGGCTACTAGGAATATACGTTTAGGAAGAAAGTTAAAAATAAATTTTTACTCTGGATTTGAGGGATATACATGTAGGATTTTCCAGAAAATGAGCAGGCAAAAGGAGGCTTGAAAGGAACCTGAAGTCCTAGGTTGAATGCCTGGGTTGACTATTGATGTGGGCAATGAGTTACCTCCAGTGATCTATATAGGCGGAGTCTCGGGATGAACATGTTCCAAGGGTGCAATAATGGCTGTGCACCAGGGGTCAGCAAGCATGTTGTGTAATGTCCATAGAGCATACTTAAGGCTTGGCGGACCACACACCCTTCGCTGCAGATGCTAACTATCCTCTTGGTGCCTGAAAGTAGCAACAGACGTACCTAAACAAGTGACTGCATCCCATCAAACCTGGATTACAAAAATGGGTGGCAGGGAAGGATTTGCCTCTTGAAATATGACAAGGTTATCGGGGAGGATCCTATAACCTGTGATTCTTAGATCTTTTGCTGTAGTTTGGGCCACTGATTACACTAATTCTGCTGTGGACTCAGGCGATCTCTCACATAGATCTTCAAAGATGCTAAGTATAGACTCCGTCTTCTCTGCTCCTCTTCCTGGCCCTATTCATGGGATGCTAATTGCCAAGCTCCACCAAGTAAAATACTCTCAGCTTCCTGCTGCCTCTGAGAGTGAGTTTAAATGTCTATGCTGTCATGCACCCCTGGTGGGGGTATTCTGAGCCTTCAAAAATCACACAAATTAAATGAGGCTTGGTGATGCATGCCTGTATCCCAGTACTTGAGAGGCTGAAGCAGCAGGGGGATTGAGAGTTCCAGACAAGCCTGGGGTACATGGTAAGATGCTCTCACAAAAGAACAAAACTTACACCAATTACACTCTGTATAGGATGGGGAGAATCTCCACCACATATAACCATGGAAGGACTTGATCTGCTCTTGTATGATTCCACTGTTACTTAGGGTTTATCTTTTTCTGCATTTAACCAGAGTGGGGAAAAAAGGAGGGAAAAGAAAGGAAGCACGGAGGGCTTTGTGGGGAGAGGTAGAGGCCAGGTTTGGTGATTGCTAAGACACTTCCATCTACCTCTATTGGCTGACCCAGCCACACATTCATCCTGTGAAGAAGTTAGGAAAGGGCTGTGACACTGCAAGTCTGGAGTTTAGACAATGAGAAATGGGTGTGTTGAACACTTGAGCAGCCTGGCCTGGGTGGGGACACACTATAGGACAGGCGCTATGATCCACTCAGAAATACCTTCCCCAGGAGACCACTGAGGCTGTGTTACTGTGGGACAATTCTCTACGGGCCACATTTTCTGCGTAGGAGCCCTGCCCATGTTCTGTCCCATCCTCTCCTTGTTCTTTGGACCATAGATCTTAGGTCTTAGAAGGGGGAAAGTGTCTCCCTGTGGACCCAGGGGAAGTTGGAATTCCAAGGTTATCGGGGTTATCGGTTAACAGGGATAATCTCCCTCTGTGGGACAAAGAATAGACAGGTATATTTCAATCCCTTTCAAGACTCAAGTTTCCTAAGCTTGGGGTTTCTCAGGTGTGACACCAATCTATTATATTTTCTCAGCTGCATCCAGGCTTGGCAGGCAAGGGGGGGGGTCACAAAACATGAAACTCCCACTCCCTGCTCTGCTATAAGCAATACAGTCTTTCATCTCTTGCCCAGGTATTCTGCGTCCTCTGAAGCATCCCTCAAGCTGTGCCAGACTAATTTGGTAGCTTGTAAATAAGGTAAAATCTCATCTCTTCTAGTTGGAGAATTATCCATTTAACTTGGTCACGGTTAACATAGTAAAGGTCTCGGATTTACCAACCTTACGGAATGCCAAATAGTAGACCTGGCTCAAGTTTATGTTGAAACCTTATGCTCTAGTTAAGCGAAATGATACAAGAGATAACAATACAAACTATGAAGTCCATGGGTTCACGTAACCTCACTCCTGGGCCTCCACATTTTATAATTTAAATGCACTGTTCATATCAGAGTCTATGGATAAATGTGTCTGCTTCAAGTGTAAGACCTCACTGTACCCACCACCAACAGTAAAATATGTTTTTATTTTAGGTATCACTGGAGAAAGAAAAAAGGCACCAATTATGACAAAATATACAATAAGAAAATCTGAATAACAAGAGTATTTACTGAAAGCTCTTTTATACATGGCAGATTTACTGCATATCAGTTTTGTGTACCCATAAGAGAAATAATGCCCTATGTAACATGATCCTGGAGAGTCTAGCCAGCACAACAAAGAAAAAAAAAAAACCCAAAGAAATACAAAGCATACAAATTGGAGAGGAATAAAAAAACTTTGCAGAAAATGTATGTATGTATATACGAATATACATATATGCAGGAGGGCTAACATGGTTCTACCATTGTATAGAATATGACTGTTTATATAGAGAGTCCTAACAGATGTAAAACCAATGCTACTGTGGAGTGTATGCCAGTCACGGAGTGCGAGGTGAATATGCTACCGACCTCACGGGTTCTTGTGTTCTCTAGACAGAAGCACCTTCGCACTGGAACAAGGCTCTTCCTTCACGTACTCAAGCATAAAGAGGACAGCACACAGGGACAGAAATCCCAAGCTGACCCCAAATGAAAAGACAAAGGGTGGTTTTACGGTGCCTGTAAATAGGCGGGGACCCAGTCTCCCGGCGCCTTTGCATGTAGAGGTGGTTTCAGTTGTTCCTGTGCTCCTCGTCAGTCATTGTCATCTCGGGTCTCTGCCTTGGAGGGTTACTTTTACTATGCTACCGAAGGAAAGGTATCTGCGGATTGATTACTTTAGTGGTGCATGCATTCTGCGGACGTGTTTGCCTCTCACCTGCTAATAACTGTCTTCCTTAGTCTCGCCCTTCTGGTGTGCTTGTTACGCCAATCCTTAGAGACCAACCTGACTCCTCAGCCCCTCCCAACCTCCTCATATATTAGCTGACCCCACAGCTCTGTGGATGCTAATGACTGCCTCAAATTCAGTACAGATTTTATCTCCACGTACTACCACGGAATGATAATTTAAAAAAATGTCATGTGTAATACCACCAAAACAAACCGTGAAATATTTACCAATAAATCAAATAGAATATGTAGGTGGTTTATGCTCAAAACTATAAAATATTACTGAGAGAAATAAAAAAGACCTAAATACGTGGAGAGATAGACTGTGTTTCTAGACTGGGAGACTTGATATTGTTAACATGTCAGTTCTTTCCAAATTGATCTATAAATTCAACAGCATCCTCAAATCCCCAAATCTTAGCAGCTTTTTGTAAAAAGAGCTGATTCTAAAATTTATAAAGAGGGGCAAAGCAACAAAAGTAGTCAAAATGGCTTTGGTAAACAAGAACTAGGTTGAAGGACACATCTTACTTGATTTCAAGATTTACTTTAAAGCTCTACCAATTGAGACAGCATGAACTGGCAAAAGCTGAGAGAAATGGATCAATGGGATGCAATAGAAGATAGACTCGTGATTAGGCTGTCAATTGAATTTTAATAAAGTTTGAATCAATAGGGAAAGGATAGGCTTTTCAACAAATGGTAATGAAATAAGTGGACATTAACCCATACTTGGTAGTATCTGCAAAAAGAAATTGAAATGGACTGCAGACCTAGTTATGAAAATATAAATCCCATAAAATTTCTCCAGGAGACAGAAGAAACTCTTTAGGAACTCATGTTTGGCACAGATTTCATAGAGAGGATACAAACTACATACTATGAAAGAAACTGACTGGTCTTCATAAAATTTAAGTACTCTGTTCTTTGAAAGACACTGTTAAGAAAATGAAAATCCAGAGACGGTGTCGCTATTTGCAAAACACATATTGTGTGAAGGGTACCCAGAGTATATAAAAGATTTCTATAACTCAATAAAAGGAACATAGACACTCCAGTAAAAAGTGATTTGAACAGACACTTCATTGAGGAAGATAGATGGATAGCAAACATATCCGTATGTTTCATATATCCATGAAAAAGACACCCAATAGCATTAGTCCACCTGGAAGTGCAAATTCAAACCACAATGAAAGGTAGGGGAGGGGAATAACGCAAGCTGAATCTTGGATATCAAAACATGGTTAAGCTTAAGCTCTTGTATGAACAGCACAGTGGGGAGACCGGAGTTCACAATAACTTCTCACGTATTTTATGAAGAACTAGGAGAGGAACTTGAAGCTTCCAAACACAGATAAGGGGATGGAAATGAAAATTACCCTGGTTTCATCAGTACACAGTGTATACATGTATTGACATATGCTATATACCCCATAAATATGTACAATCATTTCATGTTAAAATTTTTTAAAATCTAAAGGAGATAAAAATGCTAATTACTCTGATTTGATCATCGCACATTGTACACATGTATTGAATGATCATGCTTGCACTCTGAAAATCTGTACAACTAAAACAGAAATCATCCCAGCCAGTGTGATGGTGCATGTCTGTAACCCCAGCACTCTGGGAGGTTAAGGCAACAGGATTGTAAGATCGGGCCCATTCTGTGCAACTTTCACTTGGTAAGACCCTGGCGTGTAAGTTATACCTCAACAAATCTGACTTACATTTAAAAAAAAATTGGTTAAGGTAGCACTAAACTTTTCTCACAGAATCTAAGCTCTCTGAATCACTTTCCAAGGGAGAGTCGATGCTAGTTTTTCCCCAGCTATCATCCTCTGGGCTTATCAGGAGCTTTAATACTCCCAAGAACATTCCATTGTCATCCCTGGATTTTTCTTCCAAGAATCTGATGTGCATTTTATAAGTTCTGAGGAGACAGTTTACTGATTTTACTCAAAGGTGTTAAGAAGTTTGTGGACAACAATCAAGACTCCTATTTCTGATAGCATGTGGACAAAGCAAGCCCCCAACGTTCCCGTCAACAAACTATGCTACGCAAAGGCCATTCAGTGAGAGCTGGGGCCCATGTTTGTGTGCGGGTAGACAAGGGTAACTGTGCCACAGCTGTCACCTGGCCAACCATGACCAAACTGTCAATGGCAGAACTATTAAAATGTGAAAAATTCTCATCTTAGATGAGCTCTATTATTTTTACTGGGAGAAGCCTTCATGGAGCAGCTGGATGCTGAAGGCCACTTTGAAAGTCTTATGGGGAACAGTGATATGATGGAAGATTTTATATTTTTACACAAGGCATGTATTATCTGAAAATGCTTATCCTAATATATATGCTAGTTACTCCCTATATAGTATGAAATCCAAAATGAAGAGAAAACAAGGAAAATTGAATCCAACTCTTGATCCTCAGGTACCACATCCTCCTCCCAAAGGGAACTGCTGTTTGAGATGAAAGAAGAGTGAAATAAGGGGCCCTCTGTTGTCTACCTTGTCTGTGACCACAATCCATGAGAGGAGAATGAAGCCACAAATTCTATCATATCATTAAGGATTGCATTTAGTTATAATTACTATGCAAAAAATCAGTGATTCAGATAAAGTTTATATTTCTCTCCCATGAAAGAAATCTGGGTGGGCCTTGCAGAGATTGCTGCTGCAGCACATCATGAATACTTACTTTTTCCATATTTCTTGTCTTTCATGCTTAGAGGAGTTTCTGCCTGCAAGTCTGCCTCAAGTTAGCAAAATGACCACCATACCTCCAACTTTCACATCTTTGTAACAAAAGGAAAAGACAGAAGGCAGGGCAAATGTATGTGCTTGTTAACTCACAAGAGAAAGATTTCCCGAGAAGAGAAATACTATTAATTTGTAGTCAACAAACTGGGGTCGGGGTAGGGAGCATGCATCATAACCACTGAATTCCCAGTAACAGTCACATTCAAAAGGTGGATGGCAAATTCACAATCCTCTGACCTTGAAGGTCTCCAAAGGCCCTTTTAAGTGTTTTCTTTCAGAGATCACTGTAGAATCAAATTAAAAATAGAACTTGTATCCTAAAAAAACATACAGATGATTGAATTTTATTTTTTTTTATGTACCAGCTATGTGATCTTGAGTTAGTTGGTCAATCTCTTCCTGTTTGTTCCCTCATAATAAAGTGGTTGGGGGTGGGGTGGCCATAAGAATGCACTTGGTAGACCTGGAGCAGAGCTAATTGGCCAAGGGACTCAGATGCTGCACTTTGGAATCCATTGCAGCATTTGTGCCAGGACTTCGCTAAGGGATCACTCCTTGCCAAGGACAGAGTTGTAGGGACGCTATGGCAGACCAGCTCCTGCAAACCATGGGGCTCCTTTGCCAGCCAACTTTGGCTCACAGATCCTCTAACAGCTTTGCCCAACTTAACTAAGATTGCTTTTCAGTTCAAGAAGTTCCTCTACCTTGTGTTCTTCACTCTGGGTTAGACATGCATTATGGTTAAGGATCTTCCTAGTTTTTGCCAGTTTCTTTCCAATTTTATGTTTCACAGACACTCCCCTAAACAAAATCCTTGCACTCATATTCTGAACTTGTGATCTGCATTTTTGGTCGTCCAGTCTAATACAGTGGTAATAATAGTGCCTACCTCATACAGTTGTTGATAGAGTTAGTTCATTTAATATACCTATAATAGTACTTGACAAGTGGTAATGCAATCTGTTTCAGTTATTACTACTAAAGACAGACATGCATTTCTAGCATGATAGCAACTTAAATACGTAAGACCTCACTTGTAAAATGCCATTAGGGTATGATAAAGTGTTCCAAACGCATCTAAATGAGATAATATAAGCTCAAGAGGAAATCGAAAACCAGAGCAATAGTCTTGAGTTTATTACTGCAGCAGTCCTGCCAGGGTTGTCTACTTCAGAGATCCTGAGAAAGGCTTTACACTTAAAGCTAAACATTGCCAAGGATAACTGTATCTTCAGAAAAAGAGTAGGAACCAAAATCAAAATCATCCCATCAACAAAAAGAATGTCATGGAAGCGTTCTGCTTTTCACCTGCATCTGAATAAAGGCAAGGGATATCCCGAGACACCTGTCCTCCCCAAAGGCAGAGTTTGGCATTGACTTCTTGCATGATTAAGTAGTACCATGCCGGTAACATCTGTGACAATGTGTGGGGAAGAACAAAACCTTAGCTCAGGATTCTCAGGGCTCTTCAGTATAGCTCTGCTAAAGCTGACCTCACAATGTAAGAGGGAAGATGCACTCATAATCCAATGATCACAAGACACAAGGAAATAATCCATGAGTGTCAGCAATGTTAATAGCAAGATTCTCAACAATTTATAAAAATCTTTAGAATAATTATTCTAATTTCTGGCTGATAGGTACTTTCATAAATAGTTTAAAACTGAGTCTTTGAGAATCTCAATCTTTTCCCATTTTTTAAAGACTCTTCTTACCAGGGATTCTGTAGAAATCAGAGCCTAAGAATTGAGGTGTGAAAATTTATTTAGCCAATGAAGGCGAGGAAGAGAGAAAGGGCAAGGAAGAGGTGAAATAGTGGACGGTGACGCCTTCATATACCAGCCACTGTTTTCTCAAGAGGCCATGAAAGAACAAACCACTCAATGCAGCTGATACACACTTAGCAGGTGTATTTGCTTAGGACTTTACTGAAAAGTGTTCAAAAAAGAACACCTTGGTTAGAAGGAAAAAAATATTCCCGTTCATCCCTGTTTCCTATGTTTCATTGCTCAAATTATCCTCCAGGGAAAACTAACCAATAGATACGGATTGCTCATCTTTTGATGCCACTCTGGAAACTAGAGCCTGTTGCTATTAGTGGAAGGACAACTTGGTATAAATAAACAGGCATGTGAGAAGTGAGAACCATGAAAGTCCCAGGCCTCCAGCCAATCTGGGGACCTCAGTCAGCAAAAGGCATAATATATGTGCCCGCTCCAGGGAGTAGGGGATTTTAACAAGGCAGGCAAGTTCACAGAGGAAATGTACAGTTGTGAAATGAGAAGCAGCATCCCTAAAATTAATCAGATCCAGGTGAAGATAGAATTGAGAGCTGGACAAGATAACGTGAGAAGTATTCATCTCTGCTATATTCTGGGTGAGGAAGCAAAACAGAGGCATGAAAGACAGAGTGAAATGGCTCAATTATCCCCAGTGGGAATTTTACACACTGAGATAGAAGAAACCAGCAAGATGTTACATTGATAAGGGATATGAATATGAGATTTTCTATGTGAGATTTATTTGATGTCTAAGGGCAGCTTTTGCACAGCGATAAATTTATTTGGGCTTAAGTTTTAAATGTTCACTTAAGATTATAAATTAAAAAAATAGAATTTCCCTTAAAATCCCTAATTTTATTATAGCATTTAAACCCAGAAAATTTTGTATCCATTATTTTGAAAAAGCCTTTAATAAAATTTGGACTAATTACTTAGGGGAATTTGATTTTGATTAATGTTAAGTAAACTTGAGTTGAACAGACTAATTCCTTTAAACACTTAAAAATGTATAAATTTGATATATTTGATTTTCTTTATAAAGTTAGAGTGTCTAAACTTAATAAGCTCATGGCCTGAGAGGCCAATCCTTCCCATGTTATTAAGAAAAATACAAATTCTCTTAACCATTTCAACATTGATTGTAAGTCAAGTCACTTCCTGTTATGGCATTCAACTTCAAATCAAGAACACATTTAATTTAGAATCACAGGCCAATTTGTCATTCACTTTAACATGCCACATTCAATTATATTTTATATGCATTTAAAATTCCCAAAAGGTAGAGATTATCATGAATGTAATGTAAGCTAATACCAAGGGTTTTATATACCTTATTTCTACAGTTCCAGGCACAAGAGATACTGTACTTAAACCTACTCAGCTTTCCTATGACATTAAATTACAACACTTGCTACAGGCCTGTCCGACCTGGAGCTGCCCATATCCAGTGTGAGTCTTCCTACATCACAGGTTGACAGTGTCTAGTTTTTGAAATCTCTAGACTACAAGAGACCTCCAAGTCCACTCCCTTCTTTACTTCCCGTTTGAATTACATAATCTGTAGTTAACTTTGCCTTGTGGGACGAAAATACGACATACATGCCTTGAAGGAAAAAGGTTTACTCTGGCTCACAGTTTCGGAAGTTCTAGTCCACGGCTGGCTGGCCCCAAGGGGGAAACAGCACGGTGGGTGGAAGGGCGTGGTGGAGGAAATTGCCTCACCTCACGGCACTGAGGAAGCAGAGAGCATGAGGAGGCCAGACAGAGGATCTGAGGACAGGCTGTATCTTTCATGGTATGCCTCAGTGACCTGTTTCCTCTGAATGGGGCCACCTGCTAATGAACTCAAAAGGGTGGGTCCCTGGGTTGACCCACAGATGAGGCCAGCATTCTCACAACCCAGTCACCTTCCTAGGTCCCACCTCTGAACATTGCCACATTGGTGATCAAGACCTCAACATATGAATGTTCGGGGACACGTCACATTCAATCATGCTTTGTCGTCTTTCAGTTTTGATCACTTGATTTAAGGTCACCTGAATTCTATCATCTCCAACCAGCTCTCAGTTCATCTGGTTCCTTAAGTTCATCACTGCTTGATGAAAGTCTACTTCAATTTTTTTCCTCAAATGGTATTGGCAGAATTCTGGCAGACCCACCTCTTCTTGTCCTTTGGCCAGCTTTATGGTTACAACATTGTCAAATGGCATAAATAAGACACCCACTTAGATGTATCAGTGCACAGAACAAGCACAAGGACAAAAATCTTAAAACTGGAAAAGTGATGGATTACCAAAATAGACAGAAAACAGATAGCGCTAAGCAGCAGCACTTATTTTAAGTGATGAAATAGCGCAGCCAATCAATTGATAGGCCAAGGTATCATTTAGGAGTGGGGAACACCAGTCATTTTCAAAGATAGACTAACTTCAGTAAATAGACTTGCTGAAAACAAAACAAAACACAAAAACTGTTGAACTATATAGATCCTGCTCCGAAAATTCAGTGTTTGCTATTTGAAACTCTGTTTGGATATTGAGACTGAAAAATGCATCATATTTTGCAAATCGATTTCATTCCTCTCTATTGAATCCTAGGAACTAAACATTCAAACTTGTACGTTACCATTAATTTCCCTCAAAATACGCCCCTGTCTTCCTGTGAATAACACTTTTCCCATTGTTCTTGTTGTCTTTGGAGGTAGTTCTGGAAGTCCTCTTTCATGTCTTTAGCTGAGCTGTTCAGGCTGCTTCAATGTCCTGAATAGGTTCAAAACGTTTACTTTTCATGATCACTTTCATCTGGGGGGAAGAGTGAGAAATCTCACGGTGCCAGATCAGGTGACCAAGGTGGATGAAGATGCACTTTAATGTTTTCAGCAGCTTGCGTTTCCACTGGGTGTCACATGACAACTGTCTTCATATTTTTTATTACACCTTGTTAGAGACATGACAGGATTCCCAGAAATACTTCAGTGGAAAGAGAACAATGGGCTTGGGGTGGGGGAGCGTTGTTGAGGGGATTCATACCCACGTGCTTTTTACTCTAATCATTTTTTAAAACAAACATTCACAGTATACATTTCAATCACATCTCATACTCCCCATGCATCACTTCCTAAAATGCTTAAAAGTTCTTATCTCAAGGGCAGCTTCTAGAAAATTTCAAACACAATACTAATTAGCTTGGCATTTTAACTTACGCCTGCTTGTTACGATTTTAAGAATACTAACATGACACAGAATGTAGCTACTGTACAATAGGAGGAAAAAAAATAAAAGATCTTAGAAAAATCCATAAAGACGGAGAAGCATAAAAGGGAGGAAAGAAATGTGAGAAAATGGTAAATACTGTATTTCATAGGCTCTAAAATGACGCTGGTTGTAGAATACACCTAAATTGTTTTATGCTACAAAGATGCTAATTACACTGTAAATTATAAGAAGCATTCTAATTTTGAAGATATTTAAATGTGTCTTATAATTGATGAAATTTAGTGGCACAAAGAGATTCTAGATGCAAACATAAATATTCAACAGTCATAATTAATATCAAGGGGCTAAATCATTTGAAAGATCATACTGTCCAATTGGATTATATTTAAAAGATTAGATGTATGCTCTTCATAAATGACTACTTCAAAAATAAAGGGACACAAAGGTCACATATGGAAAAGAAAAAAATACAGGAAAATACTGAGCAACATAAAGCTAGTGTAGCTGTCTAAAAATGAGACCAAAACTTTTAGAAATGTCTCTTTTCTAAGGGTTCCTTCATAACTGTAAAATTTCAATTCAGAAGATACAAAGTAACATTACAGACCTAAAAAAGCCTTGAAGTATAATGCGTATATATATATATATATATATATATATATATATATATTTTTTTTTTTCCTAAGAGCAGTATTATTCAGGCTTAAAGGATGATAAATTTCAATCATTTGTACCAACATGAATGCATCTTGAGATCGTAATGTTTAGTGAAATAAGTCAGAGGGTTATTGTTGTATGATTTTTCTTATGAGAAACTCAGAATATAGGGTAAGAAAGAAATAGGACGGCAAGAGACAAGGACATTTTCTTGGAGATTTCTTGAAGGGGAGCAAGGGAGAGTGTAGAGGGGAAGGGGAGGGGGAGGGGAGGGTATAAAAAATGGTTAAGATGTGAGATACATGTATCAGTGTCCCAAGATGAAGGTGATTATTCTCTGTAGCACATATATATTCTCTGTGGCATATATATTCTCTATAGCACTTTAAAAACTTTAATTTTGATAAAGTAAATAAGAAATTAATAACAGCTTGGAGGATGTTAGCCAAGGTATGATAGACATATTAAACCTTAGACCCAAGTTTTAAACTCTAAACTTTACTAAAACACACAAAGACCCTATTTTGAAAGTTTGCCACCTAAGAGGCCACAATGCCCCACAAATACTGGAAGAATTAATATACGGGTCATAGCTGACTGGAGTAGTTAAGTGAGAAAACAAAAATGATATGAAAACTCAAAAACATTGTGCAGTGTGGAGAAGGACATCCTTTGATTAGAATGCATTGAGGACACAATGATTTGTTTATTTCTTAAAGTTTCTTAAGATAAGTCCTTCATTGTAGAGCTGGGATTAGCCTTGAGTTTACAATCCTCCTGTCTCAGCTGGAGTGCTGGGATTGTAGGTGTGTGTTGGATTACCTGTGGAGAAGGATAACCCTTTAATTATCCCTGCTAAAACGTTTGGTACCGGCCATTTGTACTAGCTACATCCTCGGTTCTCCCTCAATAAAAGGTGACTGAGATTGGTAATCCAGGCTGCAGTCTGAGAGGCCACACGCCCTGATCCCAGACTTTTGCTTGTTTTTCTTGTCTGTTTTCTGTTCATCTGCAAGTACCTCATTCTCAGGACCTGTCATTTTAGATAGAATGACAGTGAAATAGTTTTGGGGACAAAGACAATATTGTTAGAACATGAGGCAATCCTTCAAGTGAAGGCTAATGAAAACCTACACACTTACACTCCTGAGGTGCAGCTAAAGCAGTACCTTTAGAGAAATTTACAGCCTCACTTGCTCAAAGAACTCAAAAAATTTATGCGTTTATCATCCAACCCCAGAGATAAGAACAGGGTCCAAAGTAATTAAAGGCAGGACAATAAAGACAAGATCAGCACTGAATTGTGAAAGGCTGGCTTATTGGACTCAGTTCTTTAACAGAATGGCTGTATAGATTCTTATCTTTGACCCAGTGAAAAGATGCTGCAGGGTTACCAGGCAGAGCAGGGTAACTGTACCAGGGAAAAGGGACTTCGTGCTCCATCTGCAGCACCAGTGCAGGGCAGGTGGGTTTGTTAGGAGCGGAGGATTTACATATGCTCACATAGGTCAGACTTTTGCATGCCTGCTGATCACCAAGAGAAGATTATATCCCAGGTCCAAGGAAAGTAAGCTGCAAGCTGGAGCCCAGGTTTCAGCCCAGCCCAGCTCAGCGCAGCGCAGCTGAGGCAGCCTCTAGAAAGAAGGAAATGCTTGCTGTTGTCGTGGTTTATTACCAGTATTATGGCACCAGTAACGAATTCACTAATTGAGTAGAAAATATATGGCAGAGCATCACCAAAATGCTAAAATGTGGTTTTCTGAAGAGACCATTGCTGTAAACCTTTGCCAGAGATAAAGAAAAACATGAACAAGAGAACACAAAGGATCCATTTGAATAGGAAGGGAGCCACAACACCGCAGACATATCAGGAAACCTGTGAACAGCTTTATGCTGAAAATTCTAACACTTAAGAAAACAATCTCACAGAAAAACATAGCTTATTGCAAACCACTTAAAAATAATGTTTAGATTTTCTTTTCTAAATGAACTAGCAATTTGTTCTGAGATAGAGTCTTGCTGTGTAGATTAGGCTGGTCTTGAATAGGCTGGCCTCGAACTCCCAGTGAACTTCCTGCTTCAGCCTCCTGAGTTCTGAGGCTCCTTGGAGATCCAACTTGATGTGACTGAAGCCATCTTGGATATATAACTGCTATTTTGTCTCCAGGTGATCCTGGCCCACATCCTTCTTGGATCCTAGAGGACAGTCATTGAGATAGCTAAGCACGTATCCTGGCCTCTGATTTCTAGAGTGTTTCTCAACTGATGTTGGACATGTCAGTAGTTTTTGGGAAAGGCTGGATATATTCCAGTTGACTTTGGGTCATCTTTGTCTAGTTTAGCATATAAATCCCTCCCCTCCTACAGGGGCTCTGTCTTGCTGTGCCAAAGACACATTTCTGTCTGGAAGTCCTAATAGATTACATTTTGCATAATCTTGGATTTCTTTCTTTCAATCCCTTCTGCCTTTGGTGGTCAATTCTTAAACACCAGATCTACATTTTCTGTTTTGTTTACACAATTCCCACCCTTTTAGGTGAGCATGCAGGAGCTCAGACTTCCACTGCCTCCTACTATGGTGATGTCAAAGGAGGCCCAATAGGGAGCCAGGACTCTCACCCCAACCCAGTGATAAGAAGACTAACCTACAACCCCACAGTATCAGTGGAGGCCAGGTGAGGCACTCAGGAGGCTCCTCCAGCCCTGCATCTGAGGTGTGCCATGGAGCCAGAACTCCTTGCTTCTGAGGTGTTAGTGAAGGCCAGGTGAGAAGGCTGGACTTCTAACCCTTACCAGGAGTAAGAGGGTGGGACTCTCCTTCCCTTCCAGAGAAGGGTCAGAGGAAGCCAGGGAGAACAGAAGGTTAAAAGAGCCAGACTCTCATAATATCCAAAATGTCCAGAAGTCAGTCAAAAATCACTTATACCAAGAACCAAGGTATTAAACCGAATGAGAAAAGCAATTCATGCTTTTATCAATATGCCAGAGATGTTAGAATTATCTAACACTTTAAAGTAGTCATCATAAAAATAAATTGATGAAAAACCAATTGACCACTACTGAAGGTACATTTCTCCACAGAAGATCTACAGTTGGCCGATAAGTACATGGAATGGTGCACAACACAACTAGCTAGGGAAATGCAAGTCAAAGCCACAGTGTGGTGGCCCACACCTGTAATCCCAGTACTCTGGAGGCTGAGGCAGGAGTGATTGCTGTGAGTTTGAGGCCAGCTTGGGCTACCTAGTGAGATCAAAGCCGGTCTGAACTACAAATGAGACCCTTGCTCAAAGAACCAACCAAAACAAATCCCACAAAACAAAGCACCAACACCACCCCACCAAACCCCATAGTGAGCTACTACCTCAGACTCCTCACACTGGCTACTACACAAACAGAAAAAGTGTTGGACAGGAGGTGGAGAAACTGCATTTATTTTTGTGCACTGTGGGTGAGAATGTAACATGCTATTGCCACTGTGTAACACAGTCTGGTCGTTCCCCAAAAGGTTAAAAATAGAATCACATATGGTTGTAGCAATTCCTACTTCTACTCAGAAGAACTGAAGACAATATGACTGAAGTAGATGACATGCACTGGAACCCGCTAGTCTGTAAAAGGAGCAGGCACTAATAATGAAAGGAAAAAGTGTTGCAATCATCTCTAGCTTTGCAAGAATTCATGTCAGAAATCTATTTGCATTTATGGTGCCTATGATTATTAAAGAAGCCCAAGGAAACATTTTGAAGAAATATAGAGTTAATAAAAATAAATATTCTATCAGGAAATAAAACACCAAAGCCAAGGTTTTAAGAATGTATCCGTATATCTGTTTATAGTAGCATTATTTACAGCAGCTAAGAATATAGGTGTCAACCAAGTATTTATCAACAAATGAAAACATAGGCCAAGTGTGGCATACAGGTACAGTGGAATATTGTTCAGCCTTACAAAGGAAATTCTGACTCATGATATGGTGTGGATGAACCTTGACATTATACTAAGTGGCACATGTGCACATACACACAAGTGTTCTCAAATACTAGATGGTCCCCTTACATGACATATTCAGAAATCAAACAAGGATTGGTGGTTGCCAAGATCTGAGATGAGGAGAATGGGGAGTTACTGTCTAACGGGTGTAGGGTTTCAGTTTTGCAAGATCAAGGGTTCTAGAGATGGATGGCGGTGATGGCGGCCTAACATCCATATATTTCGTACCAGTGAACAGATATACTTAAAATGATTAAGATAGATTTTCATATTATGGATATTTTAGCAAAGTGAAAAAATCCAAAAGCAGTTATAAACTCATTTGTAGCAAATGAACACAGAAAAGAGGGTATAAGGAATCATCAAATGGAATTTCAGAACTAAAAAATACAGTAAATATTAAAAATTTGAGAAATAGGCTTTATAGCAAAGTGGAAGGGAAAGATTAGTAAATGCTTAGAATATTAGAAATAACTCAGTGTGAACAGGTACAAAATAAGATTAGATTAACAGGGTCCTACAGACTTGTGGGACTACTTAAAATTCCAACATTTCTATCAATGTCACAAATGAAAAGTGAAAGTGTACTTGAAGTAACGGCGAACCCCAACTCCCCAATTTGTCAAAAAACATAAAACTACAGAGTTAAGAAACTGGGAAAACTCCAAATAGAGTGAACCTAAAGACTATGTATTTTCAAACTTCTGAAAACTATAGCCAAACTTCCAAAAGCTAATGACAAAAAAATGTTGAAAGCAGTAAGAGAAAAATGACACCCCATCTATAGGGGAAAGCTATTGTAATGATAGTGATTTCTCACCAGAAGCTGCAAGAGTCAGAAGGAAATGGCATGATATTTTTCAAGTGTGAAAGAAAAGAATTGTCAGACAAAAGTTCCATATCCAGAAAAAATATTCTTCAACAATGAAGGGGAAAATGAAGACATTCTCAGATGAAGTAAAACTAAGGATTTGTCACCAACAGATCTGTTGAAAGAATGGCTAGGAGTTACCCATGTAAAAAGAAAGTGACAAACGAGGAATCTTGGAACATCAGGAAGAAACAAGGAAATTGAAAAGAATAGAAATATTAGTAAACATTTTCTCTCCCGCTTTCCAAGTTACTTAATTATAATATTGTCGGAAATGTGCAGGGAGGGGCTGAAGCTGGAAAATCAATCACATGTAGTGCAGAGCTAAAACAAAACCTGTGGAGATCACGGAGACCTCCTGGAGCCATGTAGACAAGCGTTTCCAGCTTGCAGACAGGTTGAAATTGACATCCTGAGTGTGTAAATAAACCCTTTGCAGTTCTTGGGCAGTTCCCTTCCTCCCACGTGCAGAGAGAGGGCTCCACCTGACCTCAATTTTCCTCTCAGCTTTATTTCTTGCAGCAAAAATGGTTCTAAAACGTAGAAGGAATAGTTCAGATAATTATAAATGGTGGAAGGTCAAAACTCAGAAAAATAAGCATTGAAAGGTTAATATGAACTGTTATTAATGGTACCTACCTGTAGCTTGTATTTTACATTATAAAATTATAAGGTTTAAGATTGAGAGTCTTTCCCTTAAGACTAAAAATAAGGCAAAAATATTCTCTCACCACTATTCATTCTAGTACTGGAAGTTCTTGTCAGTGCAATAAAAAAATGCATCCAGTAAGGAGATAAAATTGTCCCTGTTTGCTCATGACATCTATATAGAAAGCCACAAGGAGTTGAAAAACAAAAAATAAAACTTCTAGAGTTTAGTAATGTCATAGGATAGAAGATAAATATACAAAAATCAATTAACTATACATTATCAGTGAACAGACATTAAATTTTAAGTTTAAAATACTATTGCTCAAATAATTAAATGTGTAAGCATTTAAGCAAACCTTGTAGAGGACTTGTATGCTAATATCTACAAAACACTAGTGAAAGAAATCAGTGGCAAGGTACACTTGTTTTCCACATAAATTCTTTTTTTTTATTTTTTTATTTTTTTATTTATTTATTTTTTTTTATTTTAGAAACATCAAAGTACAAAAACATATTGACAAACAGACACCCATTATCATAGAAAATAGTACAATCACAACTAATCTATAGACAAGGTGATATGGTCTCAACAGTAGTTGTTGCTTTATCCATTGATATCTTCGAATTGTAGATGTATGGTCCCATATACAGACATGCAAATTTAGTCAGACAGTT
>PVLD010018213.1:0-39754 GCA_004027595.1 Dinomys branickii | reverse complement strand
TGTTGTTGTTGTTGTTTGCCTGTTTTGTTTTTTGTCTTTGGATTTTTGGTTTTTGTATTTTTTCTGTTGTTGAGAAGATTAATTGTATGACTAAATTTGCATGTCTGTATATGGGTTCATATATTTACACTTCGAAGATATCAATGGATAAAGCAATAACCACTGTTGAGACCATGTCACCTTGTCTGTAGATTAGTTGATTTTTTATGCTAACTGGTGTCTGTTTGTTCGTATGTTTTTGTACTTTTTTTTTAAATAAAAAAAAAGCATGTTCCTTTGCATACAACAGTAACAGGAAGTTGAATTTTTTGTCTGCGTGTTTTTTTTTTTTTTTTTTTGCGGTACTCGGGATCGAACTCAGGACCCTGCGCTTGCTAGGCAAGCGCTTATTCCACTGAGCTATATCCCCAGCCCCTTGCATGTGTTTTTAATAGGACTAAATAGTCTACTTTCCTTCCCCGGCTGATACAGCTAAGTTTGAAAGGCTTCTGCTTTCAACAGGTGCCCCCTAAAGCCCAGTTCTTTACTCTTATTGTCCCCTTTCAACCTTTCCTTTAGCTTCACATGAGACACAGACCTAAGACTGCACACTGATGCGATTACAACTGCAGCGAGCTTGCTGCTTGGATTCCTGGCAACTAAAAGCATCCAAAAGCCACCCCCCTGGCCTCTGGGACAGTGGACATACTGCTGTCTCCTAGTGGAAACACGGGTGATACAGGGCCTATGGTTTCATTTTATGTTAAAAAGACATATTTGCAAATTCAGTGATAAGGGTCTAGTTTTTAAAGAAATCAATTCTCAAAAAAATAGTCAATCTTTTTGACACAGGGTCTCCCACAAGGTGTAGGCTGGCCTCAAACTCTCCGTTCTTCTGGCTCAGCCTCCCAAGTAGCTGGGATTACAGGAGCCTGCCAATGCACCTCATGTCAAGGATGTTTGTGAACATTTCTTTTTCTGAGGTGAAGGGCTTTGAAGAAATATTATGTATGAGTGCATAATAGTTATGAGACCAAGATAGTGATTTATGAGACAGCTTTTCCTGCAGCCAGTTTTTAGTATTCTTATGCAATCTATCCTTGGAATATACTGAACTGTTCTGAGGTCTGTACCCATTGAGAACCTTATGATGGGTATGGACCAGTCTGGCAGGAAAGTGCACATCGGCATGTAATTAGGACTCCATTTCTGGAGAGTCTGTGGGACACTAACATTCCTGGTGAAGACATGGGGGGGAGGGGGCTGTGGCTATGAACTCCTGGTTTCCAGATTGGGCCAGTAAGAAGTCCAGGGGAGCCCCTATTTTAAATGACACTCAAACTCCACTTGTCTCGTAATAAATACCACCTTATTCTAAGTCTCACTTTCTGAGTACTCACTATGAACAAGTTCTTAAGGAGCCTAATTATTTCCCTCGATTGCTCACTGGACAGAAAAGTGTGGGTGTCGTTAGGTTCAGAGGAGCTCATTGCATACTGATCACCAACCGCCTGTTGAGTTGCTCCATCTGCTGGACCGAGCCGGATCTCCTCATCCCATCTGGGGTGGCTGCCGCCGTCGGGCGCTGCCAGGTGGTCGTGCGGTTCACATGGTCCACATAAAAGACCCGCCCATGGCTGTCAATCCGAGCTTCCCAGTCTAGTGTTTAATGAAAAGGCAAAAAGAAGAATCAAGGACAAACTACTGATCCATGTGAACAGCTACCATTCCAGGTCTCCTGCAGGTAGAACTCACCGTTGGCTGTGACAAAGGTCAGTCACCAGTGGTATGGGATGGGGCATTCCAGAAAAGAGCTTGGGGCACCAGATTCACTGCTGGGCCACTCTGAACAGGAATGGTGGTTTTGCTGGATATGACCCGTGCTCAAATTCTAACAATTTCTAAAGAGAGAGTCTGTTTATTTCTTTAAAAAAATTGTTGGCTGCTCAGATGACAGTTGTGGATATGTCCTCTAGCGAGGTGAGTCTACACTGTGACTCAGGAGAATAAATCCTCCTTTTCTTCTCCTTCCCTCCCTTTCTCCGTCTCTCTCTCATCTCTTCTCTCTCTGTCTCTGTCTGTCTGTCTGTCTCTCTCTCTCTCATACTAGGGATTCAAACCAATGCTTTCATGCTGAGCCACATCACAGCTCTTTTTAAAATTTTGAGACAAGGTCTCACTAAGTTGCTCAAGCACAGCTCAAATTTGCCATCCTCCTGCTTCAGACTCCAAGAGAGCTGGGGTTCAGGTGTACACCACACACCTGGCTAAGAATCCTTTCCTTGATAAATCTAACAGATGGTGACTAGATCCAGTGCTGATGGCGTTTGTACTAAAACTGATTTTAACTTCAGTCCTTATACCTGCAACTTTAGATGACCTTTTAAAAATGCTTATCTAGCTGAATCAATTGCCAGTCCTCTTGAGAGGGTGGATGGGAGGATTTGATACTGGGGCAAGTTGTCAATTCACAGTGTACATTGAACCTACCCATGGCTGCCAAATATCTCTGGCCAAAACCAGACTAAAGCTATCATAGCTACTGATAAACATTGAACTTTTAAATCTGTACTAATTTGTTGATAAATAACAGTACTGAACAGCAGAGGGAGCCCGAGATAAAGATAAATTCTTTTGCTTCTCCAATTGAACACACAAAAACCAGAAAGGAAAAGGCAGAAGCGCTGATGATACAGGGCATCATAATACATGGAGGGGCTGTGGTGGGAGAGACGCACGACAGATCCCTCAGATCTGAAGGGTTGCAAGGAGGCGCTCAGACCTGAACTTGACGCAGGAGAGCAACGTCTGCCACATGGGAATGGATGAAGCTTTCAGAGACCACGCATAAAATGCGGTGGGAATGGCAGCGACATGATAATGATATGCTGGGAATACGTTAGCCCACGGAAGGAAAAAAGCAAAAATGATTGCAAAAGGGGGAAAATTATTCAGCTTCTTATGTGAGAAAAGCCACAGCTTTTGGGAGTAGGTCAGATAATAATTCTCTTGAAAACCCTTCGTTCAGGTAATGACATAGCAACTCTCAATTTTTTGAGTGAAAAAATAAATGGCCTATTTAGGGCTTTATGTATACATGGAGTATCAGTTTAGAGACACTTTGGCACGTGTCTGACCTGAGTGATTGTCAAATGATGCCTAGTGAAAACCAAAATACTCCAACCAGCAAATTTAATTTATAAAGTAAACTGTGGAACAATGCAGTTGGATTGTATGGTGTATTCTAGAAGGCTTTAAGCTAAATCGGTGACTAGATAATCCAGCTGTCGAGTGTTAGTGGTAAATATGAATAGCTCATTGATGAAACGTGTGATTGTGTTACTTGATAGTTAATTTTGATTCAAAAATTTTGAAATTTTAATGATGCCCAAATTAATAGTACAAAAGTAACTGGAAAATTCTTTAACTTGAATCTAACAAGACTGTTATCTAACCCAGAATAAGTATTGATCTTTAAAAAGCATCAAGCTATTAACACACTTTAGCGCTTTTATGAACTAGGAACTATGCCAGTTCCTAGGATGCGAAGCTGAGAAACACACGTCTTTGCCTCCAAGTGCCCAGGGTATTTCTTCTCTGCTCAAAACCTTGCAGTTTCCCTTTATTAAGCAGGAAAACCAAAGCCCTTCTGTGCTTTACCAGGTCTCCCAGGCTGGACTGCAAGCTCCATGAGGGCAGGGATCTTTGTCTTGCTTGCCTAGAATAGTATGTAGCACAGAGTAAGCATTCAACAGTATCCTCACATGAATGACTAAAGTAATGAAATCATTTAAATTTGAGATTATCTAAGAGAACTCAACAGGTAGGATTTGCTTTTCTAATATTTTTTGATGTTATATAGATAGAAAATTAAAGTCTATCTGGAGATGTTTTTTTCATGGTGCTAGGTACTGAGCCCATGGTGTCACACATAGTAGATAAGTGGTTTTCTAATGAGGTACATACCCAGCCTTCTAAAAAAATTTTACTTTGAGACAGGATCTTGCTAAGTTAGTTGTCCAGGATGACCTTGGACTTGGAACCTTCCTATTTTGGCTTCCGGAGTGCCTGGGATTACATGCCTGAAGTCTATCTGGAGATGTTTTTTTCATGGTGCTAGGTACTGAGCCCATGGTGTCACACATAGTAGATAAGTGGTTTTCTAATGAGGTACATACCCAGCCTTCTAAAAAAATTTTACTTTGAGACAGGATCTTGCTAAGTTAGTTGTCCAGGATGACCTTGGACTTGGAACCTTCCTATTTTGGCTTCCAGAGTGCCTGGGATTACATGCCTGCACAACCACCTCTGGCAAGATAAATTTGTTTTAATTATTAAAAGTGGCTTACATTAAGTAGATTTTTGGAACTGGAGGTAAATGTATGCACACCTACATTTGGTGGGTTATTTGTTGTGGGGAAAGTGCTGTTGATAACAACATGTTATTGATATTTTTCACATAGTGCTAAGAGTAAAATATTCCTAATAATGCTGAATTTTTATTATTTATGAAATATTCATAGATCAGTGTATTGATTAAAAAATAAATTAAGCATCAAAAATTAAAGGAGGTAAACTTTGGCTAGGCCCCTGAAAAACAAAAATATTCAATGTTTTCTTACTGATAAACTACAACTCAATAGTGAAAAATGGTACTTTTTGTGCAAAAGACATCACATGATGAAGAACAGATGAATTAATGAATAATTCTTGTTTTGAAAACTGTAACTGTTTAACAAAAGCACTGGCAAAAGAATGTAAAGAAACACTGGTTTCTTGCATCCTAGAAAGCTTCTGCAGTCGTACAAAAGGAAAACCTATCAAATCTCAAAGATTATTTTCATGTGAAAAAAATCCTAAACCCAAACAGAGATGTTCTGGAATTCATGAATATCTATGATGCTAAGTGAGTTTAGAATATCTGGGGTAGTAGCTCCTTCCTCCAGGTTTATTAAAATGGAGTGCTATGAAGTTAATTCTGGAATGGTATCTAGAAACAACCTAGTCCAAACGTAGCACCTAGCAGGTGAGGACACTTGAGCTTTATTTTACAAACAGGAAAACTGAGTATCAGAGAAAGTAAATGAATTTTCTAAGGTCAGATGACTAGTTAGGTCATTATTAATTACATGCTATTGTTACTAGGAGAAAATGACATTGAAATCTACCCTGAAGATGATATTTTGCCTGGGATCCTGTAAGAACTACAGAAGAAATTTGGAGCTATTACTTACTGATGCAATTTTGGCAAGAAAAGCACAAGTTCGGGCCCTGTGGTTTGAAGTAAGTACCTACTGTGTGGAGATGCGTGGGGATAACAGATCCAGTGGAGAATGACAGAATTATACTATTTGGAATAGAAAAATTTAAATGCAACAGTAAAATTTGGGATTTCAGCATTATGGAAAGTTTCCAAGTAACCGTAATGTTCATCAAGAAAAAAAAAGTAATGTTGTTTGTAAAGAAATGCTCTCCATTTTCAGGAAATGAGGGACACTGAAAACATCTGGTTGGTCTTTCAGGATCACATGCTGAAAAACTAGGCAAAAAATACCATTTTTATAGTAGGTGTCATGTTGTTTTTGGTACTGGGGAGAGGCACAGAGTTGGGCAAAAGGTTGGATGTTTACATACAAATTCATACTGACCTGGTTAGACTTGACAGTAAGAGTTAAGACACAGATTTTAAAAACTAACGCTTACTTGGTGGAAGAGGCTCATCGATTGTTGGGTAGTGGTGATGTTCAGGCCTCAGGGAAGGAAGCTGGCTTACTGGCTGGGAATTATGGAGAATAGGACATTCACCTATGGACAAGATAGTCAAGAAATTCAGATTCATTCATTGCTATGGTAATGTCATCAAAAAAGCATGACTGTAAAACAAACTACTATGAGAACAACACATTTAGTTTGGTAATCTATATTTTGGTGATGGCTTGGTACATTCACAGTCATTCATGACAGAGGGAATTATTAAAAAGAAGAACAGGAAGAGGAAGAAGAAGGAGGGGGAAAAATCCAAACACTTCATGAGTAATGATGTATGCCACACAGACTCATATGTAGCATTAAAATTTTCTTGATGGGATAGTGTCATCAGAAAGAAATACAAGAGACAAAAACCAGAGCCTGATATCAGCCCAGAAAAGGAAGCAGGTGTGTGTGTAGCATGTATAAAGTTCCATAAAAACTTGGTGGGGTTGTGCAAAATTATACCTCATTATAAGACTAGGTTTTATCAGAAGACTGAACAGAGGCCATCTTCCAGATTTTGAGGGGGAATGAAACTTTCAGATGTTGCCTTTCCTAGATGGCTCAAGGAGCTTGTGAACTGAGAAGGTAAATTCCTCTTACAGGGCAGTTGAAGCATGGAACCTTAAGAGCTTTGGGAGCTCCTGACTGTTCCAGACTACTTGGAGAAGGAACCAGACAAGTCACAGTGCTCTGGAAAGAGGAAAGACAAGAGACAAAGGGAGTATATGGAAAGCAGGAAGGTGGAAATAAGAAAACTTGAACTACAGGAGCAGGATAGAAGGAAGAAGGACAGACATGGAGAAATTCCAGAAATAAACATATCCACAGAATGCATGGAGTAGATAGATTATTATAGACATAGTTTATGGTCGTGTCTGTTCAGGCTTACAATGGACACAACAGTGTTCTAGACCGACATTTCCATTTCATGACAACCCACTGAAACAAGTGATTGCTCTTAATCTTGGAGATCTAGAAGGGCCTAAGACTCAAGGCAACCTCCAACCAGTGCCAGTCTGGTTTCTTCCTGCCTCAAACCCCAATGGCCAGGGGATAAATGTCAGCCCTTTTCTTTCCTCTGCCCTCCACAACTAACACAAATAGCAAGTGTTCTACTACCTGTCGGTACAAAAGGGAGAGAAACTGTGACAGGTGATGGTTGAGATCTTTGTGAGATCTCAAAATGCTAATCATTTCCCAGAACGTCCACACAGAGAAAGATGAGTATCTTTTCTTACTCTAGTTCCCCTGACCCCATCAAAAATTAAATTAATGAGGAAGTTAGGAGGGTTTAGTTTAGTATCTTAATTCCTACAGGTAGCTATAAACAAAAATACAGTTGTAATTGGGAACAAAAGACTCCTGGAAGTGTTAAAAACATAACACTGCAAATTGTTTAATATTAAACAAATCGTCTGTTCCTTGGAGATGCTAGTGGAAGTCAAAGAAGGTGGCCCTCCTGCCACACACAGCTCAGTGTGGACTGATGACTGCTGTTTCAAGCATGGCTTCTGTGTTTAAGTTGGCACTACATTCATGCTGGTTTTTCTATGTGCTCAGTGTTAGAAATTTAAAAAAAAACAATGGTACAGTTGTTATGTCATCAGCTGCTGCACTTTTAATTTAGTTTTTTTTTTTTTAAACCCAACAAACATCTCACAGTAATGAATTCAACCAAACAGGTTAATTACTCTTCCAAGCTAGTGGAAATACAATCTCACTGCTTGCCTGGGGTTAATGGAACTGGCCCACCTGCTTGGGAACCTCAAGTGGAGGCAATGGTGTGATTGACAAGTCAGCTGATTGGATGGATGGAGCGCGGGGCGGAAGCAAGCGATTATGTCCAGTACCGGGAGCCAGCTCCACACAACCACCCTCGCCTCAAATGCAAAGCAAGAGTTCTGACCTGGTGTAGCATCCTGGATGGAAACCTGTTTCTCAGCTGAATATGGGAGGTCCTTTTCAATTCTCTTTTGTTTATAAATAATACAACGGAATTGTAGGAAAACACAGACTGCACCAAATATTATTTGAAGCAGTGATGTGTTTAACAATGTAAAAATTTCTCCTGTCGCTTACTTGGAGGAACTTTCAGTCTGTTAAAGGAGAGCACTGGATAGTATTTATAATATCTCATTTAGCTCTTCCAATAACCCCTTGGGGGTGCATTCTCCAGTCACGTCTATTTGACTCAGGAGGAAAGTGAGGTCACGGAGCAGTTAGGTCACTTGTGAGGATATGGTGGGACTGGATATAAACCAAGTAGGCCTCTTGGGCTCAAGCTCATAACACAGCACCCTACTCCTTCCATTCACCCGTGCAAGGTTTCAAACAACAATCTCATTTTATTTATTTCTTTTGGTACTGGGGATTAAACCTAGAGCCTTCACACTGAGCTATATGCACAGCACTATTTCTTTACTTCTTTATTTTTGTTGAGACAGAGTCTGGCTAAGTTGCCCAGGTGAGGCTCAAATGTGCTATCCTGCCTCTGCCTCCCAAGTGTTTAGATTATAGCCATGCACCACCAGACCTGGTTTAGAAAATTATTTTATATGGAATTTTAAAAAATGTTTTCATAGAAAGCAAGCAAGCAAAAAGGTAGATGAAGAATACTAGTTTGTATGGCTGTCAGTTCATATTTAATAACAAGTTAACACGGCTCTAAAAGAGGCTTCTTTTGTAAATTGCCGCCTACTAACCTATATGTGGCCATGCACACCTTGAATCCACCTGGCTCACCTGCCGCAGTTTCTGCAATGTACAAATTGGCAATCTTGCTCACTTTAGTTCCTGTTCAAAAAACTTTGTATGCACTGGGCATTTGTTTAGGTACTGAGGATTGAAATAAAAAGAAGATGTAATTCTGGCCCTTGATGAGCTTACAATCTAGAGACAATCCCACCACCTTTTGTTTGCAGGTGAATTTAAACAGTTGAACAGCAAAATGTCATCCATATCTTGCCCTTTTAAAACAATTTAATTATATTATTGTACAACTTTGTCTATTTCCCCTACGCTACTGTCATTTGACTGGAAAATGGTCCCCAATCCTGGATAAAGAAAACAGGTTAATTTAATATACTATCCCATGGGTGTAAGAAGGAACATCCTTGGTTAAGGCATACAATACATTTTCGAACTAAAGATGCAACTTTGGGATTAGAATCATATTATAAACACTCTGATTTACACATTCATGTTATTCTTCCCTTTCATCCAGCACAAAAGCCAACAAGGACAACACCAACAAAACAAAAACAACAATATAACAAGAACCAAGCAGACAGAAACACTGTAATGACAAACATGGGCAGTCTTTTTTCCAACCATATACATGGACTAGTTAAATTCTGAAACAAAGGTAAAATCCATGTTCTTCAACTAACATTATCATTTACTGTTAAACCTCAATGTGTTTTGGGAAGTCAGCAGATATTTTACCTATTGTCCATCTAACAGCAAAGACAGAGTGATTATTTCCAAATGGTACCATTTAGTGTTGGCACTTGGGTTGCTGTCAAGACTGGAAAGGTAACTTACACCATCCAGTCCTGGTGACTGGTTAAAGCAGAAAAACATACACACGAGTGCACAACTCACATCCAACCAGTTGTACTTCTTGGTGTGTGCCTGAGACACGGTGGGGTGCCAGCAATCCACAGTCATCTACTCTCATGTACACCTGGACACATGCACACATTGGGTACAACCCAGGCACACTTTGCCCCTGGAACCCCGTGGGGAACCGGTCCCTCCTGTCTTGTTTTAAAACCTGCTGCTGAGACCTGCGAGCCCTGGGTGGTCCTATTCTCACTCTGACCAGGTTTGAGGTCTAACCTTCTCTCCGATGGCTCGGACCTGCCATGGGGGACTCCAGACCTTCTGCAGTTCTCGCCACTGTCCCTCCGGGCCCAACCAGCTCGTCCTGCCACGACCCCACGCCATTGGTGGCCTCGGGGTCCAGCTCGGGGCTCTGTACAGAGTCTGGTACCGACTCAAAGGCGCTGTTCTCCTCATCATCGTCGTCCTGCGAGGAGAAGACCGTGCTCTCGGAGGCCTTGGCGCTGTCCACCGAGGAGAAGCGCGTGTGACTGGTGAAGCGGCTGCCACCGTTGTAGCAGGAGGGGCTATGGCAGGAGGCGCTGTAGCATGAGGAGCTGTAGCAGGACGCGCTGTAGCAGGAGGAGCTGTGGCACGAGGGGCTGCAGCACGACGCGTCGCAGCCCTCGCAGCTGTGTTCACCGCCCGGCCGCGGGCTGGAGTCACTCTCGCTGCCCGTGCTCGGGTGCGCGTCTCCCTCGGGGCCCGGGAGGTGGCCCCCGCAGTGGCCCGGGGTTGCTAAACCTGGAGGGCCGCCCTGGAACTCAGCTGCGTCCTCCTCCAGCGGCGGGGGCTCGGCAGCCAGCGTATCCGCCTCACTGAGCGCGTCCTTGTCCGAGGCGTCGTGCAGCGTGGGCTCCTCTTCCGCGCCACCCTCCTCTCGCGCGCAAGGCAGGCTGTGCAGCAGCGCGTGGATGCGGATGTAGTGCGTGCGCGGTGTCTCGGGGTCGGCGCAGGCAGCCGCGATCACAGTCTCCAGCTCGGACACAGGCAGCGAGCATGGCCGGCTCCTCCTTTTGGCTGAGGCCCGCAGCTGCAGCGTGCGTTCGTCCCGCTCAGGGATGGAAGGCTCGCTCTCTTCCACCTGCACTTCCTCCTCCACCTGCTCCTGCTTCTCCACCTCCTCTGCCTCCTCTGCTCCTCCTGCCCTGCTCCCGGGCACTGCTTCCTCCTGTCCCGGCTCCTCCTTGCTGGCGGGAGCATCGCCATCCTCCAGCAGCATCAGTGGTGATGCTTCCTCATCCAGGCCGAGTCCTTCTGCCAGTTCCTCTGCACTCAGGGGGTGCTGGGCGTCCTGTGGCTCCCCAGACCCCTCAGGTTCCTCAAAGGTCTTGCCATGGTTGTCTGCTTCCATGGTGCAGGACGCATCCTCCACTGGCACTGCAGGCTCCAGGATCTGGCTTCCTGCACCATCCACGGAGTTACGCTCACTCAGGGGCACTGCCTTCAACCTGTTGCAGGGATTGACAGCATCATCTGGAGGCTCCGCACGGCTGCTTCCCACCAGGCTGTTCATGAGGCTGCCCTGAGTTTCTGTGGACTCAGGCTCAGTGCTTAGTGAAATCTCTTCATCATCTGCTGGCGAGAAGAAAACTATGTCATTCCTTCTTGAAGACAGCATGGGGGTGCTGGTCCACTGTTCAGCCACTAAGGGGTTTCTACAGTAGGATATTGGATGTAGGGGTTGATGAGAGTTTCTCACTGACCAGAGCTCTGCTGAAAAATTCTGTGAGTTCTGGTTATGTTAATGACAATTTGCAGTAGTGGGTATATTTCCGAACATTTTTGTTGTTGTTGTTGTTGTTAAAATCCCCAAATAGAAGATGCTCGACAGTGTTTGCTACATGGATGACCTCCAGAGATGGGAGGTTTGTGGTTCTTTATGAACCCTGGCAAAGTTAATTGTACTGCTCAGAATGTTTCCTATGGATGGATTGCAAAGGGTGCCTGAATGGATAAGCCAGGTTTTCAGGCAACTAGAGAGGATAAAGGGGTGCATGACAGAGGGAGCAATCATAGTCCTCATGAGCTTATTGTAACAGAAAAATAAACAAGTAATCCACACGAATCAGCTATTCAAAGAGCAACAGGTACTGTTTAACTCTCCCTTCTCCAGCTGGTCCCCTGTGGGTTCCTTACTTGATGTGAATGTCTCCATTTCAAGTGCACTAGTGCAATTCACTAGTTGAAGAAAGACAATCTCTCAAATGAACTGTAAAGCTGTACTTAAGGCCATACCAACAAAGAGTCAGTTTTATCCTCAGAAGGTAGCAAAAGACTGATTTTCACAGGATAAAGCAGTCAAGGTGTTTGGTTACAATTGGAGGTGTATATGGGTATAACTGGGATTTCATGAGTATGTCATAATAAACTACTCATGCTAAATTCTCAAAATCTTTGCAGGCTTGAATGGAAATTCATAAATGTGGCCCAAGAGAACCTATCAAGTCTCAGCATGATCTTTACATACTATGGGGGGGGGCATAGGAGGAGAACAACAGTGGAAATCATTCTTATTTAGAAATATGTTTTGGCATGAAAAACACAAACATGAGTATGATTCTGAAATTTTCTAATTTATATTTTTCCATATTCTCTGTGATAGTGTAAGAATTAATTGTCTAGTCATAGTTCTTTAATAATATGACATCTTTTAGCTCTTGGCCAGTCTATATCCAGTTACATGCTAGAAAGATGTTTTCTAGTCATTCATTCATTCGTGTGCAATGGTGAAATATCTATTGAGCATCTCCTATATGGGTGTTGGCAATAAATGCTAAATGAAACATGGCTCTATGTCTACATTGGCAACCACCATTCCATTGTGTAACCCTCTACCTTTGGGTCACCAAAGTGAAGAAGAGCCTTTCAAGCAAGGGGACAGCAACCTGGCTTCCAGAATACATCACTGGCTTCTGGGTCTCAAAAGAAGATAGAGAAGCACAAAACCTAGGGCATGTCTAGAGAGAACCATGGTTATTGTGTTTTAGAGAAAGGAACACACTAGGACAATAGCCTAGGACAAGACATGAAGTTCATGCTGAAAATACCTGGGTGGATGGAGGAAGTGATCTCAAATCGGAATTGCAGCTGTCCACTCACATGATCTGTTGGAAGCCTTCGGCCAAGTGTGTAGCTGACCACCCTATCCCTAGAAGGAAAGAAGCACTATCACAGATCTGTTCGATACTTCTCCTATAGACCACAGAGTCAGCTGTCCATCCTAGCAGCTGAGACAGGCAAGCCCTTGATAAAAGGACGCCTTGATCTGGCCTGGTACATAGGAGAGGGTCCTAAGGTAAAAGTGGGACCACATAAGGTCAATCGCAAGGAAATTCTTACTGAATAATCCAAGACTCAGCAAACTACAGCCTCTAATTTGGACAGCTTTTGTTTTTGGATAACCTGGAGCTTCTAACATGTTTAAATGATTGGAAATAGAAACACAATCCACCAAAGAGTAATAGCTCATGAGACATGAAAATAACATGAAATTCAAATTTCAGTGTCCATAAATAAGGTTTTATTGGGGTTAAGTCATGCTAATTGCTTATATTGTATGTGATTACTTTCATGCTGTAGTAGAAGGGTCCAGCAGTTTGAACAGAGGACATATGGCCTGCAGAGCCTCAGATATTTACTTCCTGGCCTTTTCCAAAAAAAGTTTGTCGAATTTTGTTCCAGAGAATACAAAGAAGGAAAAACAAAGAGAAGTCAATGTTTTTTGCTTGCCTTTCCTGTGCAGACCGCCACTTCCCAAACATTCCCTTAATTGGGGACAGTGTCAGAACATGCATGTCATGGAGTAGGTATAGAATATATGCGTAAGAAGAGGTGTGATCAAGGTGTGCTGGAGACACTGTGGTTGCTGTGGAAAGCCACCTGCTGCAAGATGGATCAGGGCAGGACTTAGGGGCTAAATTCACTGGTTGTTGACTTCCAATGACACCAACTTCAGGGCTTCCACGTACAGAGACCCTTTGTCTCTGCCCTGGACTCTGGCTCCATCCTATCTACCTACCCAAAGCAATTTCCTAATTACTAGAAAGAAAGCTATCCAGTGGAATCAAAAGGTATCCGGGGGAAGATTTGCTCTTATATTTTCATAAAAAATATAGCTTTAGCAGAGTATCTTTAGATTTAACAGAGTAAATTGCCCCTACCTTGGCTGGAATAGAAAGACTGATGACCTTTGGATATATAAAAAATAGCAAATCCAGTGTGTCCAGTGATAATAAAGGCATATTTTTTTGAGACAAGATCTCCCTATGCCTTTCAGGCTAGCCTCCTTGAACTTGCAGTAATTCTTCTGCCTCAGCCTCTCAAGTACTGGGTTTACAGGCATGTGCCACCATGCTGGGCTAACAAAGACATACTCTAAGACCAATTCCTACTCTATATTCCTTCCATTTATTCATTTGTGGCATTTAAATAAAAGGATGAAAATCACTGGCTGGTAGTGTTTCAATGTTTTGTTCAAGAAAACACTGAAATTAGGAGACAACATGCATTTTAGTATCCACTGACTTAATGTTTTTCTGATGGGAATTTTGGTGTGTGTGTGTGTGTGTGTGTGTGTGTGTGTGTGTGTATTTGAGACAGGGCCTCATTATGCAGTTTAAGCTAGTGTTGAACTCACTTTGTAGTCCAAACTGGCCTCAAACTTGAAACGATCCTCCTGCCTTTGCTTCCCAAGTGGTGGGATTATAGGCATGTGCCACCACGCCTGGTGGGGCTAATGTTTTTCTTTACTAAGTTACAGTTTAGTGTTTTGCATCAGAAGTCCACTGAACTAAAGCATTGTAGATAGGAAAAACAGGATGAGTCACAAAATTTTGTCTATGTAAAAAGGGCCTTGGTAACATTATCAAGTAGGTGTACTATGACAATAAGCAAGACATTCTGAACTCAGAACTTAATTGAATCAACTTAAAGATGACCAGATGGTAGCATGGAAATGCAGTGGTGTCTCGGTTCATCGACTTCATTTGTTCCACGATTCTGGAAAAGATGGCCATATTTGTGTTCATGCAGGAAATATGGCTGTGGTCATGTTTGTCAACTGATGCAGAGTTCACAAACACAAACAAAAGTTTTCCAAATGTTCTTTGCAAACGGAAGTGTTCATGAACCAAACAAAGTACCACTGTATGTTTATTATACTTTGCATCTGCCTGTTAAGATTATCTTCCAACTCAATCTATAAATTTCTATAAAAAGTACTGTGATTGATACTAAGTGTATGGTGTGTCATTAAATAATTTCCATCATCCATCTGGGACCTAAGGTAGGACCACTAAGTAATGGTTCACTTCCAAAGTGAAGAAGAGGTGGCTGAAGTTAAGAGCCAGCTGAAGCACAGGTTATTATAGGTGAAAGGATGCAGGGAGGGCTGGAAAATGTGTGTGTGTGTGTGTAGGAAAGGTACATTATGGGAAGGCAAGGAGACAGCAATGGGTTAATGGATTCAGGGGACTGATGTGAAGTGCATTTGTGAGGACACAGGGAAGCTATGGTGAAAGGGGGAGTTGTTTCTCTTCTAGATGTGTTCTGGGGACCTGCGATGGCCTAGACCAAAGGACTATTGTTTCTAAGCCACTGTCCTTAGGTCCTGCTCCTACCTACCCTGGATGGCTCCAGAATGGGGGAGAGCATTGCAGAAGTGGCTGCATGGGTGAGGGAAGCAGTGGGCCTTGAGGAGTGCCTTTCTCCAGCTGCCAGGGGCTGTGTCATCCAATCAGAGGAGGTGGGAAAAAGGGCACCTCCCTGCTTGCTGCTGCTTCCTCTTAGAGAGAGGCTAAGCTCACTTATACCTGCCTGGGCTGTTCCTTTTCCCTGGTTGGCAAGAACACTGGAAATATCAAGCTAACTTTGTGCAGGTTAGAGAACTTTTTTTAAAACCTCAATTGCTTGCTTTCACCACTTGGGGGAAGTGTCTTCCAAAGGAGTTAGTCTGGGAGGGGAGGACAATGACATGAAGAAATGAGCCAGCAGCTTGAGGATTCTGAAAAATATTCAGCATTGAGGAACAGATGGTTTCTCTTTGTGGCCGCAGGGTGCACCACGGAGCAGCTCAGCAGGTACTAACTCAGTACCTAGTATATGCTAGGCAGCACCATGCTCAGTGCTGGGGTGTAGAGAATCTGACATAGCTGGGCATGGTTGACTTATCTGTCACCGCAGCATTCTGGGACGCTGAGGCAGGAGAATCCTGAATTTGAGCCTAACTTAGGCAACTTAGTGGTTTAGCAAGATCTTATCTCAAAAAAGAAAAGCTAAAAAATGGTGCTGGAGATGTAGCTCGGTGTGAAAGCCCTGATTCAACCCCTCCCTCTCTCTATTTGCCCACATAGCCTCTTTCTTTCCCTGCTGCCGCCTGCCTCCTGGCAGAGTTTTACCAGTGTAAATATGAGGCCTATAATAAAACTACGGTGTGTGACTAAAAAACACAGCCAATCTTTAAATAGTTTTGTAAGATTTATTACAGTAAAAAAATACATTGCCATTCATTCCCTTCAAAATATTTCCCCTCACCCAAACACATCTATCCCGTTGCCACCTTGTGAGGCAGCTCTGGAAGTCCTCCTTCATGCGTGTCTTTAGTTGCACTGTCGTGGCCATCTCAAAGTCCTGAACTGATTAAAAAATATTTACCTCATCATGATCATTCTGACTCTAGGGAAGATCCGGAAATTGCACTGTCCCAGGTCCAGTGACTAATGTGAGTGAGGACATGGCATAATGCTTTTATGAGCCTGGGCTTCTATCAGATGGCACTCGGCAGCAGGATTCCCTGCATTTCTGTTCACACTTCGTAAAGACACACAAAAGAGAACTTCAGAACTGCTTCAGGAAGAGGCAAAAACAACGGGATCCACGTATCCGAAGCAAAGGGGAGGACTTTGAGGGATATTAGTGGTGGTGTGAATTCTACTGTAATAAATTTTTTTAAATTTGCATCTTTTCAATAAATTTTCATCACACTTCATAGACAACCGGTCCTAGGAACCCTGCAGAGAGCCTCTTAGAGCTCTTGCGCTTGGAGAGAGACAGGTGTGCGCTGGCCTCAGCTGCGTCTCTGGCCCTCCCATGCTTTGGTTTAGGGAATTACTCATCCCTTCTAAGCTCCTTTTCTGTATTTAGCAGAGCAATCATGCCTAAGTCACAGAGGTGTTATGAGGACTAGATGGGATAACGAAGATCATGAGGAGCACCGTTCCTTGCTTTTTTGAGGCAATGTTTCACCATGTAGCTGGACTTGAACTGGCTTACTGAGCCCAGACTGGCCTTGAACTCATAGCAGTCCTCCTGCCTCAGCCTCCTGAGGGCTGGGACTACAGGTGTGCCCCACCATGCCTGGCACCATTCCTTCTTTGAGTTCCTGATAGGTGTAGAGACTGTACTAGGTTCCTGAAGTACACTGTTTGCTTGCTTTATGCCTACTACCGTGAAGGGGAAATGTAAGCACAATGTTTAACACGGAGCTCAATAAATGTCCCTTTGGTTTGAGAGTTAATGACATGTATGTGTGTATATAATTGCACACGTTCCAATAAAATAGCTTAACAATACTCATTAGTCATGCCCAAGTCATGGCAAACAACTTTAAAACATGTGGAAATTCTGCATGATTTTTTTCATTCCTTTTATTCTAAAGGTTATATCATATAGAAGCATGTTTATAGTCAAAAAGCTCTGTCAAGTGTTTTCAATTACAGTTGCTGTTACCTAAAGAAGTAAATATTACACCTAAGGAGCTTTTTGGGTCATAGTTCATATTAATGAAAACTATGGGTGAACATGAATGTAAATGATTCAAAGCACGGAAATGTATTCTTATAAATAATTAAATTCTGCAAGTGACATATTCATATCCTTTCACAAGAATTCATGTTTTCCAAACTTCATTCATTTTATCTAGCATTTTCTGCAAATATTAGCATCTTCTGAGCTACTCTACCCAGAACACTCAGCTTTTCATCTTGATATAAGAAATGTTGTTTGTGACTGAATCCTAGATATGAGAGGCATATGAATAATATTCTTTATAGTAAAACAAACTTTAATATCTATACAGAAAAATCTCACTCATGATTTCTCTTAATACTGTCTTAGAATTTTCTGCTCTCTTGCGTATATAACCTGTGCTGTACAAGGAAAAGAGAAAGATTTGTTTAATTGACTGTTGTAGCTCAGGCAATATAACTAAAGGGAGAAGCCAAAGAAATATAACATTAGTTTTACTCTCTGTGAGACTCTATATTATTCCAGCTTCCAGGTCCCCCTTCGGCCCAGCCCGTTACCCAAAGCCGAGTGACACTGAGGCCCCAGTCACAGGTTTACCCTATGGCGTGTCTCTCCAGCAGTCTCTGCACAGGCATCGATAACTTTCCCAGGAAGCGCTTGATGATCGGGCGGCTCTTGGCAAACTTGTCCTTCACCTCAATTTCTAGCACATCAGTGGGCAGGGACACAAAACTGAATTGCTGCAGTGAAAGAAGAGTTCACATCAATTAACTTAAAGCTTCGAGGGCTGCCCAGTTCCCAGTCCATCTGCTTGGAGGACATCACTGTAAAAAAAAAAAAAACCCGGATGCCATGTCTAGGTCTAGAAATTCGGCGAGCCCTGTTTATTGCGTACATGAGGGGTGGCAGTGAGGTGATCTGAGGTGCTCAAGGTAGGATTATTCCCGGAAATATAAACAACGAAATTACAGATGAAAGAGAAAGAATATCACCCAAGTCTCACCCTAGTTGATTTGACTAAAGGTGATATCGTCCTTGAAACAAGCATCAACCTACCCACAACCAAGGAGATGTCCCATACATCAGTCGTATCATAGTTCATGATTATAGTGGTAGGTTTTCAAAAGTTTTATAATACAAAAGTTTTGAGAGTGGAAAAGGTAAGAGTTTCACTCTATGTTGGATGGAATGTAAATAGAGTTGACCTTTGGCAAGAGAATAGGGCAGTGATGGTGAACCTTTTAGAGGTTACCACGGATAACAAACAGCCTGCTGTGGCATGTATGCCACAGGTTTGCCACTACTGGAATAGTATTTACTGGCATTTAAACTGCAATTTCCTGTCAAGCCAGAATTCAAATTATAGGGATTTTTCTTCTAGATTTTCATACAAGTGTGCAGAAGGTATATTTTATACAGATGTTCACTGGAGCATTACAATAGAAAAAGACTGGACAAAAAACCCAAATTGTCTATTATTATGAAACTGACAAAAGAGATAGGTAAATTCAATATGCACTGTTATGAAAAGACACCTGACAAAATAAATGAAAAATCAAACCACAGAAGAACATGAGAAATGGTATTCTGTTTGTGCTCAGAACTGCAGAAAATGCCTGGAGGAGTTTATTCCAAACTGTGAATTGTAGGGACTGGGCTGGGAGCAGAGCAGAGGAAGAAAGACTTTTACATTTTATTGTACTTGATTCTAAACTGTTCATTTGTTAAATAGCACATGGTGCAACTTGTATTTTTTTTAACAATTTTTTTTATTTTAAAAGTAAAAGAACAAAAACACTAACAAACATACACACAGTAGCACAACAACAGTACCAAAACCGAACTACAGATAAGGTGGCAGGGGATCAACAGTGGTTGTTGCATTACATGTTTGTAGCTTCAAAGTGTATACTCAGGACAATACAAATAGACATACAAGATTGATCAAACAACTAATCACCGGTTGTTTCCCACATCAATATGACATGAGACAACAGTGCAACCATGTCAGCCATCCCGCACATACATACATACCTACTCAGCTATCCCCCTCTTCCTCCTCTCCTTCCCTTTATCCCGATTGCTCTCTACCCTTGAGCAGTCTCCCTTCATATCTCCCGATCTATATTCTCACCTCCAGGCTCCTACACCAATGATACTATATGGTGTTATGATGCAACTTTTAACATGGAAGCAATGTCAATTTAAAAATTAGCCTGTGATCATCTGGAATTGGTCTGGCCATGAACAAAATGTAGAAAGGAGACTTAGCCCAGGCTTTCTGGGAGGAAGAAGTCTTAACATTGAACCTTGTAGCACCCTTAATCAAAGGCTAGGAAACAGTAGAAAAATACAGTTATTTTCTTTCATTCTGAATAATTCCTAATTGTAATCTTTTAAATTTAGTTGATTTTTATTTGCAGAGACATAATGTACTGGGAATCTCAATGTTAATATCTTCTCTGATGCAGTCAGGATGAATTAAGGCACACGGCAGTAACAACCAACTTTCAAGTCACAGTGACTGAAGATGGTCAAATCAGATTTCTTAGTCTCATGCTTATTGTGGGCCATTGGAGCTGCCACCTTCACAAACATTGCCAGGCATAATAACAGAGGCTGAAGAGAGCTCAAGAAGTTCTATTTTTTTTGGGTAAACAAGTGTTCATTTCCAAATGCAACTCATCACAACCACATCCATGCCAGCCAATCCCAAGAAGCAGGGAGTATGATCCTACAGTGTGCCTAGGAGGTACAGAGCAGAGATATTTGGCAAAAAGTACTCACGATTTCTACACTGTGAATGTGGTACTTTTAACTTTTTTAAAAAAAAATCTTTTTAATTGGTACTTCTGGGAAGATGGTGGGGTGGTGAACCGCAGAGAAAAACAGCCTCTCTGAGACCTGATATCCAAATGCTGAAATTTACCAATGTGAGGGAGAACAGAAAAAGGGAAGTGGATCCCTGGGAGGCAGCAAGGATTTAAAGTGAGCATTGAAGCTCACAGGGAGAGTGAAGAGAAAGGCCTCAAAGCAGAAGAAGGAGGTAGTAGTGGCACTTTCTCCCTGAGCCCTGACTCACTGTGTGGGATGGGTGGCTGGAGCCTGCAGAAGTACGGTGACTACTGGTTACCTCAGAGACCCCCACTGAGGGCAGTGGACCCAGTGGACTGTAGTAGCTGGTGAGTTATCTGGGTTCAGAAATTTCCCAGCAGAGAGCACTTGGCTATAGCCATCTTGGAGCGGGGTCAACTGAGCTGGGAACTCAGAGTAACTGCAGGCTGGCTCCATCTAGTGGTTAACAGTGTCAGGGTGAGGTAAACCAAGTTCAATTTGGCAGAAGGTCAAGGAGTCAGCTCAAGCCAGCAGGAAGCACACATAGTGTTGCGGGCTGAACAAATAAGGTTCCAGCCTCACATTTAAGGGAAATTTTTTTTTAAATTTTATTTTTAAGACAAAAAAACCCAGAATAACATAGAAACAATACAGAAAATACCAAGTTATAGAGAAGATAGTAGGGAATTGGCACTGGATGCTGTATAACATAATGTTATCTTCGTATTTGTTATAACAAAGTCAATAAAGGATATACAAATTACAGAGGAGACAATAGGGAACCATCACTGGATGCTGTATTACATAGTGTTGTCTCCGCATTTGTCAACACAAAAACAGTAAAGGAAATACCAGATTACAGAGAAAATAGTAGGGGGTTACCCCTGGATGTTGTATTACATAATGTTATCTTCCTCTTTATTATTCAGTTGTATAGATGATGGCTCATTCAATTAATCAATTTTCCACACTTCACCACCATTGTTCTACCACCCTGGCAGTGATCATCCCACTGGTAATAACTGCACTTTTGGTTTATTTACTCCCTCATGCTCTTACTTTGGGCAGAGACTTGGCTGCTTCTAAATATGCTGTATATTACGTGGGTGTACACAAATTACTATGGCAGGAAGTGGAGAAGCACCCTTTGGCAATCCCTCACAACCATCAAGTGTCCAGTTGGGTAGGCGGGGTTACACAGTGAACCAGCAGACTCTTAGAGCACGATCGCATCTATAGGCTCAGGCAAGTCTTCAGGGCCTTCCTGGGGGCCAGGCAAAGCACCTGGCACACCCTGGGGGCCAAGTGGAGCTCTGGGGGTGGAGCAGAGTGCCTGGTACACCCTGGGGGCCGGGCAAAGCACCTGGCATGTCTTGGGGGCCGAGTGGAGCTCCAGGCACACCCTGGAGCCTGGGCAGAGTGCCTGGCACACCCCAGGGGCCGAATTCACATCTAGAAACCAACATGAACTTCAGTGGAACTAAAGATGCACGTTTGCTAGGATTATCCACTCCTTTGCATAAATCTACAGCTGGCTTGCTGGGATTAATCAACATAGATCTGGGGTCTGGGGTCCACTCTGGCTACCAGTTACAAGAGAGACATGCCCTAAAGTAGACATTTTTTCTTCTTTTCTGTTTTCTTTTTTCTTGATTGTTTTATTTTTATACGAATGTGAACATTATTTCTAGTTTTTTATTGTTGTCATATTCTGTTCTTTTTCTTTCTTCCTTCCCTTTTCCTCCCTATCTTTTCCTAGGTTCCCAAAGTTCACATCATCCTCCTTTGTCATCCAGCCTTGCTTGTAATCTCTCCCTCTTCTTCAATTTCTCTATTTTTCTCCCTAACACCTTTTAAATTTTCTTCCCTGAGGGTAAAATCACCATATCGAGGGCATATTTACTATATACAATTTTTCGGTCTGTTTTAGGTTTTATTATATAACTAAAAATATAATACATATGGTTAAAGGTGGCAAAATTATTGGCTAACATAATTTGTCATTTTTGAGGCTGTGTTTGATATTATTGTTATTACTCATTGTACTACTTTAGTCAAGGTGACACTGTTGGTCTATTCAGTTGTTCTTCCTGGTATGTCAAGATTGAGATTGAAGGTCATAAACAATACTATAGGCCAATATCAAAGAACCAGGGGATAGGACAAACAGGCAGCAATTTCTCTTTTGTAATAAATTGAACAGGCAAGATGTTGCAACAAACTCAAAACCCAATAGCCAGCTACACCTTGAATAAGCCTCTGAGAAGTAATCATTTCCTAAGCATTCTCAACACTAGCATTAAAACTACCTGCCATAAGCAATCTACAAGCACAAAACCAGGAATTAAGCTAAAAAAATAGAAAATGAGAACACAAGAAAGCAAGCTGCAATCTCAGACTTCCATCTCACCAAGGGAAACCCAGGGGGCAATGAAACAGAACAATCTGAAAGTCACCCACATGGATTTCTGAAGTGGTAACAGTGGAAGTAACAAAGCAAATGAATAGGGCTTTAGAAAAAAAATCAAATTAGAAATAATTTCTCAGATAACTACACAGATAATGACCATAATAAATGACATGGTCAGTGATTCTAGAGCAGATACTGATTAAAAAAACAGAACAGCTTTGGAAAACAATAGAAACTATAAATGGCCAATATAGGAAAGAAATAGAATTCATGAGACAGATTCAAATAGATATCCAAGCTGTTAAAACTTCCACTGAAAATATATGCAGCAGAACAAGCCAAGGTGAGGACAGAAGATTGGCTATACAAGACTGGGTTATGGTTAACAGTCATGAAAAGAAAAATTTCTGAAGAATAGCAAGGGACATTGAAAAATCAACAGTTGCTAGATGGTGCAAAGAAGAATAACACAAAATGGGTTGGAGTCAATGAAAAATCAGGAGATAGCACCAACAATATACAAAAATCTGTTTACAGAAGTAATGTCAAAAAACTTACCAAGCAAGGAACAAGAATTTGACATAAATTTAGATGAGGCATATAGAACTCTAATTAGCCATAATCTTAAAATTTGTTAAATTTCCAGAAATGTAAAAAAAAATTAAAAACTGCTAGAAAAAAGAAACACATTATATAGGAAAGCCCATCAGAATCATCATAGACCTATCAACATAAACCTTCAGGTCAAGAATAGCATGAAGTATTTCAAGTCCTGCAAAATAAAACAACATCTAACCCAGACTGATGTACTCTGAAAACTTATCTTTGAAAAGCAATGGTGAAATATTTCTATGAAAAAGAACAACTAAAGAAATTCATGACCAACATACCAGCTCTACAAAATGATTTGAAGGATATTTTAGGAAGAGACAATGAAGACTGCAATTCCAAGATCACAAATAGAAAGAAGCTGCCAGGCAAGGCAAGCAATTAAATAGGTGACAACACAAGAAATCAACAACAGGAAAATAACGTGACAAGGATAAGTCAATACATGCCAGATATAACCATCAATGTATATGGCACTGGTTCACCAATCAAAAGAAACAGACTGGCAGAACAGACTAAGAAACAAGACCCAACAATATACTGCCTGTAAGAAACATATTTAATTCAAAAGGAAATTTATAGACTAAAAGTCAAGGATGGAAAAGAATATGCCACATAATAGGAACCTGGATAAAAAGCAGGGGTAGCTATTCTATTGGCAGAGACAGCAGATTTCAAGCCAAGACTGATTAAGAGAGGTGAAGATGGTCACCACATCCTTGTACATGAAACAACCCAAGAGTAAGAGATAATAATCATAAATATATATGCATCAAATTCAAGCACCTGCAACTATATAAAATAAATATTAACAACATAAACAGTCAAAACAACACTAATACAATTGTAATGGGGGACTTCAAAATCCTACTGTTACAAATAGATCAACTAAACACAATTCAACAAAGAAATATCAGAACCAAAACAAACTTTTGAACAAATGGACTTAGTAAATGTCCACAGAGTATTCTTCCCAGTTGTGCACAGAACATTCTCCAAAATAGACTACATACTAGCTCATAGAACATGCTTAAGTAAATGTAAAAGGATTGAAATTATCCCATTCATATTATATGACTATAATGCAATAAAATTCAAAATCAGTGGCAAAAGAAACCACAACTCCATAAACACATGGAAATTAAATAACACCCTCTTAAACAACTAATGGGTCACAGATGGAATTAAAGAAGAAATTAGACAATTTCTACAATTAAACGATAATGACAATACAACAAACTAGAACTTATGGGACATAATGAAAGCAGTCCTATGAGGGAAATTTATAGCAGTGAACACCCATATGAGGAAAACAGAACAAGTGCAAATAAACAATTTAATTTTGAACTTCACACTTCTAGAAAAGGAATAGGAGGCTAAGCCCAAAGCTTGTAAGAGGGAGGAAATTATAAAGATCACAGCAGAAATTAATGCACTGGAGACTAAGAAAACAATACAAAGAATTAATGTATCAAAGAGTTGTTTTTTTGAAAGATGAAATAAAATCAATAAACCCTTAGCCAACCTTATCAAAAAAAAGGAAAGAAATGACTCAAATCCATACAATTAATAATGAAAGGGGTACATATACAACAGATCCTGAAGCAATCCAAAAGGTCATGAATACCTAGTTAGAGAATCTGTATTCTAATAAGAAGGAAAATGTGGAGAAATGGACATATTTCTAGATACATATGAATTACTAAAATTGTATAAAGAAGACATAAAAATTCTAAATAAACCAATATTGGTTAATGAAATGAAGATACAATTAAAAATGTACCGACAAAAAAAGTCCAGGTCTGGATGGATTCACTGATGAATTCTACAAAAAAAAAAAAAAAAAAAAAAAATTAGAGATGACCTAATGCTGCCACTCCTAAACTATTTAATGAAATTTTAAGGGAAGCAGTACTCCCAAATTCATTCCTGGAAGCAAGAATTAGCCTGTTACCAAAACCAAAGAAGGATCCAGTGAGAGAGAGAGAGAGAAAGAGAGAGAATTACAGGTCAATCTTCCTAATGAACATAAATGCAAAAATCCTCAATAAGGTACTGACAAACAGAATGCAGAAAATCACCAAGAAGATATTATATACTATGTTACCATGTCCAAGTGGGATTCATCCCAGGGATGCAGGGATGGTTTACCATACACAATATAAAAAAAAGCAATAAACCATATTAACAAAGCCAAGGACAAAACACCATACAATCACCTCAATAGATATAGAAAAGGCATTTGATGAAGTCCAACAGGCATTCATGATAAAAATCCTGCAGATAATTGGAATTGATGGTCTTTGTCTCAATCTGAAAAAAGCTATCAATGACAAAGCAACAGCCAAAATCATACCAAATGGTCAAAAACTGAAAGGTTTCACCCCAAATCAGGAATAAGACAAAGATACTCACTATCATAACTATAGTTCTGGAAACAGTATCCAGAGCAATTATACAAGAGAATGAAGTAAAAAGAATAAGGATAGAAAAAAAAGAATTTCAATTATCATTATTTGTAGATGACATCATACTCTACACAGAAGACCCCAAAAGCTCCACCAAAAAGTTCTAAATTTAATAATCAAGTCAGCAGCATAGCTCTATACAAAGTCAACACTCAGAAATTAATAGAATCCCTGTGCACAAGCAACAAACTCACAGAGAAATTAGGGAATTCATACCCTTTACAATAGCATCTAAAAACACGAAACACTTAGGAATCAATCTAACTAAGGAAGTAAAAGATCTTAATATTGAAACCTACAGTACTCTGAAAAAGGGGATCAAATAGGGAACTAGAAAATGGAAAGATATCTCTTGGTTTGGGGTAGTAATAGCCAATCTAGTAAAAATGGCCATACTTCCAAAACTGTTATAGAGGTTAAATTCAATCTTGATCAAAATATCAAAAGTACACCTCACAGAATTAGAGAAAACAATCCTAAAATTCATGTGTTACCAGAAGATACCTAGAATAGCAAAAGCACTTTTGTGTAGCAAAGGCAAAACAATGACTTACTTGAAATTATACTTCAGAGCTATTGTGATAAAAGCAGCATGGTACTGGCAAAAAACCCAACAGACCCAAATTACAACAAAACTGACGTTCCATCTCACTGTAGAAAGAATCACTATTATCAAAAAAATCAACTGATAACAAACGCTAGCAGGTTCTGTGCCAGAAAAATTACCCTTCTCCACTGTTGGTGAGAGTGTAGACCTGTGCAACCATTGTGGAAATCATTGTGGGATTCCTCAAAACACTAAAATGAGAGTTTCATTTGACCAAGCTATTCCTTTCTTGTATCTTCCTGAAAGAATTAAAAACACCATACACAGCAATATAAGCACACTCATGTTTGTAGTGCCACTGCTCTTAATAGCTAAATCTCGGGAGAAAAACAAATGCCCATCGATCAATGAATGGATAAAGATCTGTATTTTTAATACAATGGAGTACTATTCTGGTATAAAGAAGGATAAACTTGACACATTTCTGGGTAAATGGATGCACATTGAGATCATACTCTTAAATGAAATAAGTCAGACATACATGTTTAAATACTGCATTTTTCCCCTCTGGTGTAATTATCCAAAAATGTAAATAAGGACCAGAATGTATAATAGACATTGGGAAACTGGAAGAAAATATTCAAATGAGAAGGGAAACAAGGTGTGGGGTGAAGGGACAAGAAAAAAGGAGAATAGAAGAGAAAAAGAAACAGAGCTTTGGTAAATAAAGAGGGAAAGAGAGGTTGAAGTGGGAAAATGGCAAAAAAGAAGCAAGATATATCATGCACAGGTACAAATTCCCTCTGATGAATGTTCTCATTACGTGTATCTAAAATGTACCAATACAAAATAAAAAATTTAACTGGCACATCAAAATTTACATATTTTGGAATATCATGTTCTATTTCAGTACAGGTATACACTGCATAATGTTACAAACAGGATAACATATCTATCTCTTCAAATATTTTCACTTGATCTTAGCCAAAAGGCCGAGAAGCGATTTTTCAAATATTTTCATTTTTGTGAAAATATTCAATATCTTTTCTTCTAGTCTCTTTGGGATATACAATATACTGTCATTATCTATAATCATTTGAATGTACATCAGAATATGAGAAATTATTTCTCCCGCTAAGTATAGTTTAGTATAGACTAATCAATCTTCCCCCTATTCTCCCAATCTCCATTAGCCCTACCCTAGTTTTGTTCTATAGCAACATTTTAGGTTCAGCATATGAGGGAGATCATGCAGTACTTGTACTGTGTCTGGCTTATGTTAATTTTAGTTTCTGTTCTAAATTAACTTTTTATAACTGCTATACAATCTGTAAGAACTGATTACTCCTTGTACAACAAAAATGAATTATGGGCACACCAAATTTGATCCTCATATTCAGGAGTAGGTACTGCTTTAAGAAAGTTTGCTGAAGTGAGAATCAGGTCAGCCCAACTGTCTCAGGTCTTTAAAACATCTATATTGTAGTCTCATTACTGCATTCTGAAATGTATAATAGAAGTGACCAGCAGTAGATTTGCACATCTTAATATGGACATATGATAGAATAGTATGTAATTTCCTAAACTGTAATAATTTATATTATGACAATTTGTATATAAATACAACTATAATTATCATATGTTAACTGTTAATCAGATAAAAGCTGCTTGCTTTACAATATTGAGACAAGAGTAGGACAAATAATTACACACAATTCATAAACACAATAATGTGAACTGTATGCACAGAAAATGGACCCTGGAAAAAATCAACACATTTTTATAGCAGTTCTTTTGCCAAATTAGGATATGTTTCCTATATTTCATTTTTCTGTATTTCAATACTTTCTGTAATACTTGTTATTTTCCTAATGAAAAACTTAATTGTTGTTATTTAAATGAGACTATACCTACCTACAGTATCCTAATGGGGCCCTGAAATGAGCTTATTAAAATGTGCTCTGGAAGTCAATGGTAACTCCTGGGTCCTTTCTTCTCTCTACGAGAACTTCCTCTTCATCTCTCTTTTCTTCCCTTTCCCACTTGTTTGTTCAGATAGCGGCCTCTCCTCACCATGCCACTACCTTAACACCGAGGTCCTTGAAGTCCATGTCAACCCCATCTAGATCAGCTCTGTTCAAATGTAACTTCATGTATTTATGGACAAGACACCTGAACCCATGACTCTAAGGCCAAAGTGACTGGTTTTGTGTGGCTCCAACTGCTGACATGGCTTTTACTGCAAGCCTCCGAAGAAGCTTTGCAGCATCATAAACTCGGTATTTATTTCTCATTCTAAATATCCAAGTTTTTGGCTCTGTCCAGCACAACCTCCCTGAAGTTCAGTATCTTCCCCATGGAAATCTAAGACCATGCTACATTAGATAAAGTTAATTCTTTGCTCTTCATTCCTGTTCTATTCATACCCTACCTGTCCCATCCTCTGTATTTCCTTCTTTTGATTCTACAATTATTGAACCATCTTCAAATTTATTAACTCACTCCATAAGGCCCTAAGTGAGCAAAACTTCTAGACAGCTGTTTGTAGTCATCTATCGGTCCTAGTGCACAGGCAAAAGCTACAGTTTCTCCACTAGTAAACCTACTCTATCTCTGTATCCATGCAAATGGCTTACTTTTTGACTTCAAGAGAAATCTGTGAATTGCATCTGCAAAAGATACTTAAAAATAAGGATATATGTGCCTCAAGCCCTCTGCTCTTTTGGGAATTTTAACTCCTTGCATTCTAACTTAGTTATGAAAGAAACCAGGACAGAAATGAGAGATCAAACAGTAAGCAGCCTTAACGGTTTGAAGTGTAGCCATTTTTTATCTTCCTTCTTCACTTTTTTCCTTATGAGTTTTTCAGAGCAACTGTAACACAAGGTTGGGCCAAGCAATGAATAAATGATGTTTTATCTCCTTAAAAGCCATGAAACTGTCTTTTAAGAGAGGACTTTTAGCGTTCAGGAGCGAGAGACTGAAGTCATATCGGTCACCTCTCCATTACAACAGTGGATTTTAAGTTCTCTTTCAGCTCCGTGAGAGGAAGCAACGGTCAGACCTTTCACAATGGAAAGAAAGAAGAATATATAAGGCTTAACACTGGGGCCACCACAAGCACGGTGATGGACATAGTATTCCTATGGGGTCAAGCATCCTGCTAAACTTTCTCCTGTTAAAGTAAACTTTCTTTCGTTTAAGCAGAGATTGTTGGGACTTTTGTTTTGGGCCACTGCCCTTTAACGTTGATTCTCATTACAATTATCCAGGGTGCTCTGACAAAAGTAGTATTCCTGAAGCCCATTCTTGACTCATTAAATTAGGCTACTTGGAGGACGGAGAGGGCACTGGGAATGGGAAAGTTTGCCAGGTGACTCCATTGTGTGACACGAGGGGAGAACTATCTTTGTCTCGGTACCAATTAATTTTAATATCAAATAGTATCATTGCTAGGAAAACATTCCTTAGAACAAATCTAAATCTTCCTCTGTGACTGAAATATTTAGTCCACTTATCTGGAACAGATTTTCCAATCCCCAGGCTAATAGTTTCTTTTTCAAAAAATTAATATATTATTCACTTGTAAATTAATAAATCCATGTACTATACCTAAACATCTATACTATCAAGATGAATTATCAAGATGGAAAGTACATAGACTCAGACTCCATTCCAGAGTTGAATGTTGTACAATTAGCGTAGTCATTACACACACACATTGTTCATCACATATAATCTTATACTACCAATTCTCCTCAGAAAGAATAGGCTCTAATTAGTTCCAGTTGAAGTATACACTCTCAATTACTAAAGCTTAACTGTATTTGAGACCCACCAAAGCTAAAGACCTGATTGCTTCAGCCATTTGCTTCTCACTTAGAAATGTGTACCCAGGCAAGCCGTAGGATGTGCGGCTGTGTTTCTGAACACGAAACCAACGATGAACTCTTTAGCAGCTGGTAAGCAAAGTTGCTGTGCAACCCCTCAGTTCAGTTGTGAATTTATAGTCTAGTTGATTTTGTTGTCCTTACTAAAGTATGCACAACTTTCATACCAGGGGGAAAAATACTTAGGGTTTTAAAGTGGTTATTTTTATAATTTTGCTGGAGGTTCATATTTAAATATAAGAATTTAAACTACACATTTGGGGAGATTATTTTAGAATCCCACGTCCTGCCCTCATCATTCTAAAAGGAATGTGATGCTGGATAATTTAGGGAGGAGTTATAATGAATTAATAATACAAAATTTCCGATATTCGGTGAAGGTGATTTCAGGATCTTCAGATGAATTTGTGTCGCTCTCCCCTCCTGGTAACACAGAAACTGGATATACTTCATCACCTGCACCTGAGAATTTCTATCCTTCACTGAAGCTATAGAATAGAGAGATGAAGTTTCAGATTCTACACTGACTTGAACCTAAATCCTGATCCAGCCATTCACCTGGAATGTTCACCGACATCACAATCAAGATCCAGATGCGAGGTGGTCTTTCTCGCTCACTGCAATTACTCCACGTGCAACACATTTCCCTTGAAACTCACAGAGATGGGCTTTCATCAGAGGAAAAGAAAACATGATCCGATCTGTGGTGTTTGTCATCCACCAGATACACTGTCTGGCTTTTCTTTTGTCTTACTTGCTGATCTCCTTCTCTGTGTGGCAGGTGGCCTAGAAATGAAATTTGCAGTTGAAGGTTCCTCTTCACATCCGTCTTGACAGGATGCTTTCCAATCAAAGTGACACTTGATCTCACACATAGCTGTGCCTGAGTCTGATGGTTCCTGCTGGTTGGCTACTACCAAGTTTCTGTGGATCACTGTATTTTCCTGTTTCATTTATAGAGAAGGCTGGTATTCCCAACAAATCTCCTAGAAGATCTTTTGAACAATATACAATATGCTGCTGTTTCTCCTTATAAATTGTGCAGTTATAATACACTGGGCAAAAGAAAACATACTCATGTTCCTAGTGCTCTCCCAGAACTTGACAACTCTGAAAGCAGTGGCTTTGGTTTTTCTGGGATCTCTCCTGAACCATCAGTCCATTGTACATTTCCTTGTTTCTCCTCTTGTGAGATTTTTTGCACTTGGAAGTGTTCCTTGAGGGTCCTCAGTTCACTTTGCTTTGTGCACAGAACCCCACAACCATTCCACTGGGAATGCACCAAGCCTGTAGAAGAAGAAGGTTCCTGGTGGCAGAAGAGCAGGACTCTGGTCACAGGAGGATGGATTTGCTCCTCAGGACCAGTTTTTCCTGCCATCTTCCTTCTACTCTCACACAGACACACAGGCCAAAAGTTGCTGAGCTTGCTGTGGCTGGCCATGCACCCCTCCCACCTGAGGGCTGTTCTAGATCTTGTGTATCATCAGAGTACTTGTCAGGCACAGGCCAATCATTTATTACTGGAAGCAGACACTAGTGGGCCTCCTAGTAATACATCCCTACATGTAACAATGCTCTCAGACATTACCTAATGTCTCTCAGGGAACAAATATCTCCTTGTTTCTGTTTTTGAGATAGGGTCTGTCTGTGTAGTTCAGGCTGGCCTGGACTCACTATGTAACTCAGGCTGGCCTCGAACTCACAGTGACTCTCCTGCCTCAGCCTCCTGAGTGCTGGGATTACAAGTGTGCGCCACCATGCCTGGCTTCACCCTTGTTGATAACCACTGATTTGTACAGTCTATCTTCACTCTTCCAGGGATATATAAGGACTGGTGTTCCAGTATATGAGAATATTTACTTTGGGGTTTTTTTGGTCTTTTTTTGTCTTTTTGAGACAGGGTCTCACTATGCAGTTCAGGCTGGCCTTGAGCTCACTTTGTAGCCCAGGATGATCTCAAACTCACAATAATCCTTCTGCTTCAGCCTCCCAGGTGCTGGGATTACAGGTGTGCGCCACCAAGCCCAGCGAGGATATTTATTTTGCATTGTTAATCAATAAACCATTTATAGAACTAAGATGCTTTATGAATTTGATTCCATCTTATTTCAAGAAAGGTCTGAAGTAGAGCTTACATAACTTCTGTAAATTAATCTTAATGAGATGTAAACAGTGAAACTAACTGAAAGAGCTATTTAGAGATCAGAAGGTGGTTGCGGTGGAGGAAAGAGGCTCAGTGGATAGCTCAGAGAACTTCTCAGAGGGTGGGATGCCTTAACTCTTCACAGATGTGCAGGCATCAGTGGGGGTGAGGAAGGGGTGGAGGGAACAAGCCAGGCAGAGGGTTGCCATGAGCAAAGGACAGAAGTGTACAGTGCTTGGGTCCCTTTGGGAACTGTGAGTGCAGGTCATAATGCTGTGAGATGAAACAGAAAAGATACATGGGACCCGGGTCACGAACAACCTGCTGGCCAGGACTTGCACTTATATCAAAGGCACCTGGGCAGCAAAGCATGGTGGCACATGCCTGTAATCCTGTGTTCTTGGGAGGCTGAAGCAAGAGAACTGCAAATTTGAGTCCAACCTGGGCAACTTAACTACTTAGCAAAACCCTTTCTCAAAATAAAGATTAAGAAAGGGGTTGTGGAAGTAGCTCAGTGCCAAGGCCCTGTGTTTCATCCCCAGCACAAAACAAAAATCAAACAGCACCCCCCAAAAAATCTGAGTGCAATCAGAAAATCTGTACCATGCAAACGACACACTCACGTTTGCATTTCAGAGAAGGCGCTGTGGCAGGACTGAGGAGGGGCCCCCAGACAGGCAGAGCAGAGGCAGAGCAGGTGAAACAGATGAGAAACAAGGAACACTGCTGCTGGCCGGAAGGAAATGGGGGCTGATTTGTGGGCTGATTACAAGTGAGACCTAGCGGGAGGGGAAGAAGAATATGCCACACGTCCGAAAGACCGAACTCCTGAGGCTGCAGTCCTGTGGGAGGGCTGTTAACTAGGAACGAAGACAAGTGTGAATGAATGGCTGAAGCAATGAAGGAACAAGGTAACGGGCAGAGGGGGCTGAGATGGGAGGGGAGAAGACTGGGGGAGAGATGGTGGTATTCTGAGGGTATTCAATGGCTGGCTGGTGGTAAATGGAAGTGAAGGTCACAATAAGACTGACGAGGTCAACAGAACTACCATTCATTCGTGCGGCTCTTGACCATCTGGGGTCCTGAGCGTCATTAAAGAAAAATAAAAATGGAGGCCACAGTATAGGTAGACCACAGGGCCACCTGCTCACTGCTCTACAACCGAAATGTTATATCTAGCTCAATTTCTTCAAAGTGCTGTCCCTAATCACTAACTCAAAGTGTAAGGTGTACGTTCTTGTCGGCATGATTCAGCGAAGTTGAGCCAATCAGATATAGACAAATCGGTTTAAACATGTGTACTTGCCCTACACAAATGCTACTATCCAACAGCCAATGAAAAAAAATTAAAAATAGTTCCTCCTTTTATTTTTCCTAAATGGCCCTGTAACTGATGTAAGGGAGTTTCTTACTCCTTGGTTTGAAGTCTGTGCTCTGTACTCTGTGTATGACAATAAACTTAAGTTTTTCCTAACTTGATCTACTACGGGGGAAGTGGTAGCATAGACGGAAATGTTTGTACTTGCTGTGGCAGAGTAAATAATGGGCCCTAATACTGTCTCAGTGCAGCTATAACAATAAGGACATCAGTGACAAAGTAACACTGTTACTGTACTGGAGAAAAGGAAAGCCAACCTTGTAGCTTTACTCACTGTTAGTCCATTTGAAAATCACTCATTCTGGAGGTCACACAACTGGGCAGTACAGTATTAGTCTGCTGCTAGCTCTGCAGGAGGTAACACCTCTGCTGTGCGGTGTACGACGGTAAAGGGTAGCTAGATTACTTTTCAGGGATTTGAAGGCCACTTGTGCCGAAAGCAATGACTTCACTTGGGCTTGTAGGTGTCCACTGGTGTGACTGGAGAGAGATAAAAAGGGTTGGCATCTCTGTCTTCGTGTTGTGTCTGCCTCCCCTTTTGCTTTAATACTTGGGCTAAAGACACCTACCAGCCACCAAGACCAGACACATGAAAGGAACAATTAACAGTGGCACCTGAGCTTCTGAAGATCTCTGCATATTCTCAGAGAAGACAGGACTATTCCTCCCCTTTGATAACCTATTTTTCTACCTCATTATTCCCATCCAGTATCTGTAACTCTTTAACTCCCCGGAGAGGAAAGACTAATTTAGGAGCAGTGGCTCCTGCCTCATCCTTTAGCCACCGAATGAAGCTTGTCCTTTTTGCTCGCTCTATCTCTTGAGTTGCTGGCTTTATCAAGTGGCAGTGGGATCAAATGCTTTTCTTAATTATAATACCATTATAAAAAAGGAGAAAAACGGGTGTAGGAAATTTCAGATGCATGTTCAACATGATTTGGAAAGTATTCTCTTAGGCGTTTAGGTAGGAGCATGAAAAAATGTGATTCCAGTGTAATAAAGCAGTATAGAGTTTCATTTATGCCCACCAAGAAATTTACAAAAGTCAGGAAAGGGAAAGAATTTTTAAATGGCAGGAACAGTTTATCTGGCTTGGATCATGTTAGAGGACAGTCAGGCATAAGGCAGGAATAGCAATTAGAATCTGAGACTAAATGCCTCACTGTGGAACAAAAGTGTTCACAGTGGTTAATAAAAATTAAAGGAGGTCATTGTTTTGTATTAAGCTCCTCATTGGGCCCCAACAGATCAGATTAAAGATCAAAATTGAATATCCTGTGCTAAAAGTCCAACTGAAACTCAGTCTTTATCTGACCTCCCAAGAAATCAGGAGAGAAGAGATAAGAACCAACATTTCCAAAGAAGTGAGTTTCAATTGGCATAGAGATGCAGTTCTCCTTGTTTTAAATCCTTACTAAAAAAAAAAAGAAAAAGGAACTGGAAGTAATTTGATGTTAACCAGTTATTTTTCTGTTGTTCTGTCTCCCTATCTCCAACTTTCAAGGAAAGTAAATTCTAAATAACCAATTGCTTTTTTGTTTTTTTGTGTGTTTTCATTTTTTTCAGCCTTTCTCTGTCCATAAAACCAACCTCATTTGCTCAGCCTATTGGAACACTTATTAAGATCTTTACATTGTTGTAAGTTTTGTCCTTTGAGACTGCTATGTTGTAAAATACCATTAGTGTTTCATCTAGTTTTTGCCTCCTTCTTGCACTCAGATATATTGGAGGAAAATAAAACACCAACTTTCTTTAGAAGAGGCTATCTGCTACCATTTAGCCAGTACCATTATTCACTAGTAATGAAAGTTAAATGGACTAGGATTGGAGCTTACTGTGGAAATGCTCTCCACGGAGAAGAAAGAGCAGGAAAGAAGTAAACTGACCATGCAAACAACAGCTACTCTGCCTTAGAAGTTTGCAAACTATGTGACTTTCAATTCAGGTGGCACTGTCTATTGAATGTAAAAATGACATTCAGAAACAGCACTGCTGAAAGCCAGGGATAACAACATATAAACAACTCCACTTCTACTCTACTGTGGTAATTGAATCAGGACAATTTCATTTTCTTTCATGGCCGGCGTAACAGGGTTTTATAACAAGAAGCAGCCCCCTTGGAGTCTGGGTATAGAAGATCAGCCCCTCTAAGTGGTGCATAGCTGTACTATATCCTCGGAACTAGGACTTGCCAGAGACCATCCTGCTGAGAAGAGATTCTTGTAACTTCAAGGACTCTGACTGCTTTGAAGAGCAAATGGTGCTTTACAATTTTATGATATATGGGAAGTTTACAGTTCCTTTAGTGCAGAAGAAAAAATAAACTGGTTTATGACTAAGCCTCCACCGTTAACTGGAAGGCTCCCAGAATCCTCCTAGCTGGTGTCTCTATCTTGAGCTTCTCTCTTACAGATGCCAATAAAGTGATGTCTCTGAAGTACAAATTTGATCATTTCCTTCTTGTGCATTTTAACTTCCTCGGGTTTCTCACTGTTCACAGAATGAAATCTGAATTCCCTAAGGACATGTCTGGTTCTTGTCTATCTTGCTAGTGGCATTTACTGTGGTTGTTCTATGGAGACTTCAGTTTTGGGCACACATTTTCACTTACTATCTGCCTAGAGCGGTTCTTTCCCAACTCCTTGGCCTTTCTCAATGCCTACTCATCCTGCAAAAACCCGCTGAAATAAAACTTGTCTGTGGAGCCTCTCCTGACTTTGGCAACCGCCAACGGAGAGTGCTGTTCTTTCTGTTGCTTCACTGTCTCCTCCCTAGCCCTCACCACGTCACTACGCAGTGTTTTTAGTAAGCTCATTGCAAACAGCGACTACATGTTCCATACGTATTGAGCACACTGGTAGAGGAAGAAACGAACAGATACTATATGGAGGTCATTATATTCCATCTTAAACATTGATACTTAAAAAGTGAAATCCAATCCAGGGTCATATTAGTCACCGTGCCATAATTAGGTGACTCAGTTAATCAAAAGGGAGTCTATGTGAGTGGGCCGGAGCTAGTCAGAAAGCCCTGAAAAACAAATACTGGGTCCTTTCTGAAATCAGAGAGGCAAAGTAAGAAAGAGTCTATGTAAGGGAGACTCATTGCTGGGCTGGCTGTGATGATGGAGAGGGCAGGAGGGAGGACCAGAAAGCAATCTCCCTTCAATAACCAGCAAGGTTCTCAACTCTGCCAATGACTTGAATGATCTTGGGAGCAATCTCTTCATTTCATGAATCACTAGATGAGCACACTGGTTGTCCAGCTCTTTAATTTCAGGCACCAAGGTTCTGCGCAGAGAACACAGGTTGGGCCCAGACATCTGACTTACAGAATTATAGGGTAATAAGGAGCTGCTGGCTTATAAATTGCTAGTAGTTTGTTATATGATGATAGAAACAACAAAGTAGTCAAAACTGGGGTACAGAACAGCACAGTGACGGTGCCTTCTGGTTAAGCATGCAATTATTTGTATCAGCAACTGTAGCATCTCTGAAACTGGATTCTATATAATGTTGAAAATTATAAGAAAAAGAGTCCTGATGAAAAATGTTAGGTAAAATAAGGTGAAACAGATTTCTGCACTGTTAGGTGACTCCAAGACTTTGATTATTAAACTTGCGTGACGACTCTGCAAGATATTATATATTCTTCCCATACTCGTGGGCACCTCCATTAGTTCATGCATATGTGTACGTGAGAGTGTGTGTTAGCATGGTGTGGTTCACTGATGTTATAGAGAGCACGGTTTGGGACACTGGTATTTTGTGTCCACTATATCGGACCAATATTTTGAATTAAATTTCAAAGCACTGAGGGAAGAACATACATCAACCTAGCATTTTATGCTCATGTCATTCAAAAGTAAAGTAAAACAGGATTCATTAGAGATATCAAAAACATGGTTTATATATATTTGGAGACACAGATTCCATAAGACTATGTAATAATATATTTGGGGATATTATTATGAAAAATGTTTAAAATAAATAGAAAACATATAATGGCCACTTTTTACATAATAAAACTTTCAATGTTGATTTAAAAGGAAATAGAAAACCTGAATAAATCAATAACCATTAGGTAATTCACTTGATAATCACACACCCTATCATGAGATCACCTCATACATAAATTTAACTAAATTTTCTTGGACCGATCATCTGAATCTTATTTATACTGTCAAAGAAAAACTGAAAAGAAGAGAAATCTACACAAATCACTTTCTGATGATAAGACATGTTTGGCTCAAACTGAATGAGGATATTGTGAGAAAAGAAATCTATGCTATCTTAATGTAGGTAGCTGCAAAACTCTAAAGAGGCTTGACTGTACATCAGAAATAGAATGCATATAAGAAATGTCAGAAGATCTCTTCCAGGTAGGGTGCTATTCTCTACAACCCTTTCTTTGAGATCAGGAGACTTTCCTCAGTTTTTGCTAAGCTCTTCAATGGGATGTGCAAGCCTCGACTGACATTCATTCTGTGTGTGTACACTGTATTTCAGTTTAATTTTTTAAAATTGTAGTTTAATTTTTAATAAAAAATTTTCCAGGTTTCACTTTTCTAACTTCTATTTAAATATATTTTATCCTGGTGTATTATACATTTATATGTTTTCAGGTTCAAGAAGGAATATAAATATTGGAAAATGTTCTTTGCATGAACATGATTATAATTGGATATTCTGTGGCCCCAGATTTGGCACTTGTGTGCCATGTGAAAATTCAGGGCACTAAGTCTCCCACATGGGAAGAGACAGATTAATAATAGGGCCTGCACCCTCTTCTCTGTACCATCAGGTGGCCACTTAAGAAAAAATAATAGAGTCACTGAGTCTCTAATCCAGCCCCAACAATGGGGCCATGATCCTCACAGAGGAAAGGTGAGGGGTCCATAAGCCCCACCATGGCCCCGTTCTTTTCAAATGTGCTGAAGTAAGAGAAGGGAGCACAGGAACAGAGAACACACTCTTTCTTCTCCAAGACCTCAAGCCACAGTCCTGGTTTGTCGTGGATGAGAGGAGAAGAAATGGATAACGAATATAAAACCAGACTTGATTGGATTGTTTACAACTTAAAATGGATGGTTCTAGAACGTGCCCAAGACAGCATTAAGAGACGTTGGAGCATGGCTTAGTGCAGTGATTGGAAAAAAATTCACACTGATTAAGACGTTACCTCATAGAACTGGAGCTACACAGATCTCTCTCTTCTATTTATCTATATCTATCTATCTATCTATCTATCTATCTATCTATTACCTATTCTCACTATACTGTGTGTGTGTTGTAAATATATAAAAGAATCCTTTCTACTCAAAAACCCTCCTGGTTATCTTGGCTAGGTTTGAAAGCTGATTGCTAACTTCATTACTATCAATTTGCAATTCTTGTCCACATTCTGTTTTAACCATGCTGCAAATCCCAGGCTTTGTGCTGTGTTACTCCTGTTTTTCTTCTCTTGCAAACACACTAAGTTATACCCATACTCGTTACTGCCTCCTGTAAATATAATGTCCCCTTAGTCAGGGATGGATGTGATTAATGGCCTAAATGTTCGCCAAGAACTTCTGCAGGAAAATACATCTTCTCTTTCCTCATTCTGGTTTTGAAAAGTTAAAGAGTCAAAATTTCAGAAAATGTGAGAGATAGGAGAATTAATCACGGTATTACTAAAGTGATAATTTTGTAAGACAGGAATTCAACAGCCTAAACATACTAAATCAACTGCTAAAAAATTAGAGTACAATTTACAGTGTGACAGCAACTCTATTTATTTTTCCTGGTATTTGTAACTGAAAAAAGTTGTTTATATTTGGTTTTATTCATATTTATTTGTTAGCATTTTTCCAGGCTAAGGACCTACAGCAATCAACAAGTCTGAGGGAGCAGTTCATTTATTTCTTGTATGTAAGGAATAGTACAAGGGTATGTAAATTTGTTCCTTAAAAACAAGTTTTGTCTCTTGTTTTGTTTTTAAGGAACAAGTTTACATACCCAACATAGGATAGCTTGGGTAATTGTACTGCTAATTCTACTGGTCTATTGAAAGGAACCCTTCATGCTTAAATTTTTTTCTTCTTTTTAATTTTTTTGACCAATTTTGCATGCTTACATTTGGTAACCTGAACAACTAATTTGAAGGCAACTATATGCAATATAAGAACCATTGTTGAATTCCTATCATCTTCTTTTTTTTTTTTATTTTAGAAACATAAAAGTACAAAAACATATTGACAAACAGACACCCATTATCATAGAAAATAGTACAATCGCAACTAATCTATAGACAAGGAGATATGGTCTCAACAGTAGTTGTTGCTTTATCCATTGATATCTTCGAATTGTAGATGTATGGACCCATATACAGACATGCAAATTTAGTCAGAC